>BMAO01019113.1:0-30059 GCA_019973975.1 Trichonephila clavata | reverse complement strand
TGTAAATAACATGCAATTCTTTGTTGCAAGATATAAAACAATTTATAACTGAATACATGGATAAATTATGTACAAAACTAAATTTTTGGATTTTTTCCTTCACATAAAATAACGTAATATGTACTGTTACATTTAAAAAATTGCTTACATTTTCAGACTGTTACAAATTTAAGATATTTTGACAAAAAATGTTTCTGTTGGGTTTTATAAAAACTCACTCAATGTTCTTTAAAATTATTAAATTATTGTGCATTAAAATATACCTTGATGAATTTCACGATGAAGTTATATGTTATGGAGGAATAATCAAAAAATAGTAAGCTGGTTTTATTAATAAAAATTAGAGGTTTTGTATTCTTTTATAACTGATGATACACCAATAGTATTTTTATATTATAGAGATATTTTTTTATTCCTATACCACCAAGAAAAAAACACATATAAATGCCTAATATTACTTTATTTTAAATATCTATTATACCTATTTTTTTGTGTTCAACACGTTACTTATTAAGATATTATGTTTGTGGCAGATTTCTCTGAGAGTTTAGAAGTATAGGTTCTATTGTACAAAATTATGATAGTTTTAAATTTTAAAAATTACCTCTCGGATTAATTTATTTTTTAATTAAAATTATATCAAACTTAATGGCAATATATATAAACAAATTAAAGATTACCTCTAAGTGGACCTGATAGCAATATATATATATATATAAGTTAGTTTATTATATTTACTAGAGGAAGTACCCCCAATCCACGCCAAATGATGGACCAACCTCCATTGTACAAATTATATAACTGTTATACTCTCGTTGCTCAAATTGTAAAAACTGTAATTTACTTGTATTATATTAGTTCTAATTTGTCTTCACTGTGGTTTCGCTCCATTCTGTTGAAAAGATGTAATCGCTATACCTTATGAAAAAATAAATTTATTACAGCATCACGAAAAACTTTTTATAGAGAGAGAGATTTTAATGAAAAACATATTAGGAATGTTTTTTATTGACATGCATAAATGTGGTGATTTCATAATTATTGAGAAATATCGTGTTTTGTATCTAATAATTATTTTCACTTCCTTGTTATTTAACTATTAAAGTTCGTGGCTACTTTACTTTTTCAAGCTTTTCTCCATCTTTTTCTGCCGCTCTTTCAATTTCTTAAAATTTTGCGTGAAGAATATTTTCTTTTTTTTAGCCCTAACTCCTTTCTTCTACTTGGTTTTTTCAACTTTCATCTCCGATTTCAAGTTTTCGTGTCCATCTTTTTCTAGTTCTTCGCTTGAAGAAGATTCACTGACATTTACTCCAGAACCCAATTCCTGACTTCAAATGTTATGTGTGTTTGATCAGCTTTCAAATGAGTAATTCATGCAGTTAACAACCACGTTCTTTCCGTGTAAATTGTAATTTATTCTGGAACTCTAATAAATACAATAAATGGTCTTTTGACATGAAACACTTTCTTCACGTATAAATTCACAATAGCACAGATTCGAAAATCATTTAAATATTGAGCATACCAATTCAAATCTGAATATATGATTTTGGAATGTATATATACAGGGTGATTGTGATTAAAGCTCAACTTTCAAACTGTGGTAAAATAGAACCACCGGCCAGAATGAATTCAAACGCGAACTGAATATACTTGAAGAAGGAAGGGAATATACTTATGACATGAAGGAAAAATTCCAAATTCTATCAAAAGATGGCTCTGTAAGCTACTAAACGAAAATGGATTCGGCTGCAAGTGATATTTTGAATCGAATTAATACGCTCTCGGCCTGAAATCGATAAACAACAGAGCGAAGTGGCTCCGGAATCACGTTGTGAATGTATTGCGTAATCCGTGCATTCAAGTTAGCGAAATTTGCAATTGGGTCACTGAACACAATTTTAAAATAACTCAACAGTCAGAAAGATTGAGGTCCGGTGATCTTGAAGGCAAGGTTGTTGGAAAATGACGGCTGTGAGCATTCCATCATTTCCGAAATGTCTCTTGAGCAGTTGCATCAATGGCTCTGCAATGTTTATAAACTTTGAAACTTTTTCTTATGCCATACCGTTTCCCCCTTCTTCAAGTATATTCAGAATTCAAATTTAATGCGATACTGACCAGTGGCTTTTTTACATAATTTTGAAAGTGGAACCTTAATTATAATCACTTTGTATATACAAAAGCTTGCTATCAAATTATGTAATCAAACTACTATTTAAAACCTTGTTTTTCTGAAGTAAAATTTGCAACTTTTATGAAAATTTTTTGTTTCTGTATACTTGCCTATTCCGAAAGTAATTGGCTGTTCTGGCCTTCTTTTTCCGTTAGCTTGTATGAATCTGGATGGATTGAATTTCTCTGGCTCTTCGTATATTTTAGGATCGCGGTGAGCAGAGTAAAAATTCAGAACCATCACTGTTCCTTTAGGTATTCGATACCCACTTATAGTTGTTTCCTCTAAGAAAATATAACACATGTTATATAAAATTTTAAATAAAGATCATGCTTTTGAATTACGCTGAAATACCTTTAAATTATATTACGAATATACACTGTCGAGCTAAAATATTATGAAATTCCCACATTTCTCAATGCTCTCGCGTGGGATGATTGTGAAGGGTACTTGATTAAGAGGGAATTGTATTTCCTGAAGAAGGAAAGGAATCATTCTTACTTTTATTTTGCAAGTAACGGAAAAGGCTGGTGATCTAAGTGGATTTGATAGAGGGCAGATTGTAATGGTCCGAAGACTTGGAAAGAGTATCACCGAAACAGCACGACTGGTAGATTGTTCGTGATCTACTCTTTTTAGTATTTATGCAAAGCAGATAAATAATGGTAAAACTAGCAATAGACGCCAAGCTGTTGGATGTTCACGCATCATCAAAGAAAAAGAACCTTGGAGACTGTCCCTTGTGATAAAGCAAAATCAACGACAATTGGTAGCTTAGTTTTGTCACCCCAATACAATGCAGGTCAAAGTACAAGTGTTTCGGAACACCCAGTTCAGCGGACACTGTTGGATATGAGACCACGCAGCAAACGTCCCTCTTGTGCCTCTGTTAACCAAGCGTCATTTTTAACAACAGTTACAGTGGGTAAGGAACCATGAAGGCTGGACCATGGATAAGGGGCATCCCATGGTTGCCTGATCAGACGAATCTCGATTTCTCATTCATCACGTTGATAATTGTTTAGGGTGCGCCGTCTCTTAGGAGAACAGTTGCTCTCCCCCATGTGCATCAGGTCACACACAGGCTGATTGTGGCGGCATCACGCTTAGAGGGATGTTTTCTCGAAGTAGCTGAGACCTTTAGTTGTAGTAGAACAGGCCCCGAAAGCTGCGAATTATCTGAACATAATTATGAATCAGTTACACTCTTACTCAAAGATTCCATTCTCAAATGAAAATGGAATCTTCTAGTAGGTAATGCGTCATGTCACTAGGCTCGAAATGCGTTAAAATTATTCGAGGAGTATAACGCTGGATTCCAATTGATGCCCAGGCCACCTAATTAATATTATCTTAATCCAATAAAGCACATTTGAGCTTTCATAGAAAGGCAGCTCAAAGATCAAGCACTTCCATGTCGGAAAATCTCGACTTTTGTTACAGCCGCTCAGACGTTTCGAACACCCTATCTCCAGTCATCTACCAGAACTTGTGGCATCCATGCCAAGGCAATTGTAGCTGTTTTGCGAGCGAAAAGTGGTGCAACGCATTATTGAGTCAGTGTTCATAATGGTTTGGCTCTTAAGCGTATAACTGGGTGGTCGTTAAAATCTTCCTAAATATATGAACTTCTAGCGACCTATCTACTCAACCAATTAAAAAGAAATTTCAGATATTATTTTAAGGTATACGCTTGAAATTTGATGATTTAAACAGAGTTTTCATGGTTATGGTGACATTGAAATTTCGAATGTTCAATGGTTGGTACTTTACTGCATATCACTGAATTGTTTAAAGGCGTCAACGTACCTCCTCTCTGATGAGTCATTAATCTTTTAAAATGTTCATTGCAAATGTGTGTAATTTATGTTGGCAATTTTCGTCATGGGTTTATCGTTCCATGCTGTTTATATTTCTATGCGCAGAATAAATTGCGCATATATAGTGTATATATTTATTTGCATACATTGATCATTTTAACTGTAATACATTATTATACAAAATTTTACTACTACAACTAAAAATTATCCAAATTAGTCCTATGTATAACCATAGATTTCATTCCTTTGAAGATCACGAAAAAAATTTGTGAATCGCCAGATTCAAAGGTACCAGTGAAATAGGACAGGCATAATATTATTTATAAAAATATAACTACATTTTTATGAAAATAGTTGGCTGTATTGGTACATTAATACTTATTAGTCGATAACAGGCAAGCGAATATAGATGAGAAGTTAATTGTGTTAATTTCAGATGCCTTTACTTGTTGTCTGGTGAAATTAACAGATGTAACTTTAATCAGCCTATTGTTTTCTGTTCAACAGCTTTTCTGTATAGGTGTGTATCCCCTTATTATTTAGTGTTTTTATCCGGTTGTTACACTGAAGATCAAGCAGTCCTTTGCATGCGATTAAACGGTTCAGTATTTTTTTTTTTAATTCATCCTAGTGTATGCTGTAAGTTGTTGGCTCGAAGAGTAAAAGAAAAAGTAAAAATCAGAATGGATACAAAATGTTTATAAAGAAAGATTTTTGGAATGTGGATTTTTTTCGAAAATCAATAATCTTCAACTAATATTTCATTGGAAACCTGATAAGTTTTACTATTTTAAAACGTGTAAGGGAACATTTAGTTCCGTTTTTGGATTACACGTGGTGGCACTAGATAATCTGCTTTTTTCTGTTTAAGTGCGAGATTAAATGCTTTCTAAATATATATATATAACTAAATGATGGAAAGTAATAAAATAAGGTATACATACTAATGCATTCTAGACTGGGAAACAAGTTAAAAAATCTGTAAAAATAAAAATAAAAAGTTTCTTGTATTGAAAATAATACTCCAAACTATTAATACTGCCAAATCTCATTTATTTCACAAATTAACATGCCAACTAGAGTCCAAGACTCACTAGTTATAAACAATTTTTTCATGGAATACTGTTAAATTAAACAAAACAGAACGAGCACTTCCTGTTGCCACAGCGTACAAAATAATATACTTTTTCAATATCGTTCAGTTCACGGTGACAAAAAATTAAACAATGATAAATAAATTCACGTAAACAAAATAATAAATTTAAATAATTGTTTTGCTTTTAACATAATAAACTGAAATTTATAAAGTGGATCTCACATCCTCCACCTTGAGATGTGGAAGTCCCACAGCTCAACAACTATATTAGAGATCCAGCCTTTCGGGAATTTTAACAGTCTGTCCTAGTCTTGTCTTGAACAACTGCGTAGTTGATGGAGTTGTCGTCAGAACACTTAGGAATAGCATTCTTCATAGAGGCGATTTTTGTAGATAATGCATTTTTGTCAGGTGGAAAAGACGAATAATTAGAAGAGATCTCTAAAGGGAAGACGCAGAATTTCTCCGCGAGATGTTCTAAGTTTAATGAGTCGACACACACCGTCTTTCCCTGGCAGAATTTCTGTCACTTTCCCCAGTGGCCAGTCGATTCGATTGGCGTTGTCACTTTTTATGAGAAACAATGTCCCGGGAGTTATCATCGAAGTTCTAGTCTTTTCCGGCCTCCTTATCAAAGATCCAAGATATTCGGACCTGAACCTCTTTCGAATGTCCTTCTGCAAAGCTAACCTGTATTTGACACGATGGTTGAGACTTTTATGATCTGCCGCATCACAGTCTGGAACACCAGAGTTTTTGATATCCTGAAGAAACATCGCAGGGGTAAGTGGAACAAATTCTGAGTCACATTCGTCGATGTAAGTCAAAGGGCGTGAGTTGATTACAGATTCACAATCACAAATAACTGTTGTCAACTCCTCGAATGCCAAACTTGCTCTTCCAAGTATTCTTCTCAAAAAGACTTTTAAGAATACCAATTAGTCTCTCCACCATTCCACCCCACCATGGTGAAGAAGGGGGATTAAATTTCCACTTAATTGGACGAAGAGCATTGTCGCTAGAAATGCGGCCCAATCTAAACTTCTAAGCAAATTGGAAGCTCCGACAAAATTAGTGCCTATTATCACAGTACATGGTTTCACATCGGCCTCTCGAGCTATAAATCGCCGTAGAGCTAGCAAAAAGCTTTCGGTCGATAGCGATGAAACAAGCTCTAAGTGGACAGCTCTATATACGGCGCATGTAAAAAATGCATACCCAAGCCTTCTTTCCATCTTTTAAAAAATAAAGGTCCGCCAGGTCAATTCCACAAATCTCGAACACGTTTGCCTGTCGTATTCGATCTTCAGGCAAAGGAGCAGATACAAATCACAACATTTAGAAGAAAATCTTTTGCAAACGACACATTTTGAGATAACAGAACGCACTGTTTTTCTTCCTCTCAAAATCCAAAAATGTTCTCTCAAAATATTAAGCAAAATTTGAGTTCCAGCATGATTATTTTTGATATGGTGAGAAAATATTAGTCTTCGACAACTTTATGATGAACGGGAGAACAGCTGTTCCCTAAATCTTCTTATCCTGACGAAAATTATTTCGTCTTGAGCCGTATATCCATCGGCATCCTTATACGCACTCAAAGTTTTTAGTTTTGCATCATGCTCATTCACAAAAGATTCGACTGGACCAATTTATCACTTGTTTCTCTGCTGCCCTGTATTCTCAGCATCCAAACTTCCCTTTTTCCTTAGCTGAACATCGCATCTGCAGCTCTTTACAAATCTCAAAATCCATCCCACTAACTTCACAATGCTTTCATATTTTGAAAAGCGCTGATAAAACCAGCCTGCAGATGAATCTTGATTTACAGACACCAAAGCTAATATTGAGCTTTTCCTTTTCTCTTTTAGTGGTTGGTACAATCTCATCAAACTCATATTCATTGCATGGTCCTTCGTCTTCAAATAAAGTAAGCCATTTTGGCCCCTCCCACCATCTAGTTTTCACTAAAATACTTGCTTTGCATCCTCGGGAGGGTAAATCAGCTGGATTTTCAAATCCAGAAATATGACGCCAAGAAAAAGCTTGGCTAATATTCCGTATTTCTTGGACTCTGTTATTCACGAAAATAGACCAATTTTCATCTTTAATGATCCAGGTAAAAACGGTAGTGGAATCACTCCAATAAAAACATCTAATATCCGTCCATCCAAGAGCATCCAACACAGATTTCGTTAATCTTGCTCCCACATATGCAGCAAGAAGCTCTAATCTTGGAATTGTAGCAACTTTCAGAGGAGATATTCGTGATCTCGAGGCTAAAAAATGCACCTTTCCACATTCTCCCTCTTGTACAAGATACGTAACGGCGGCATATGCATCTCTACTTGCGTCACAAAAGGTATGAATGGAGAAGTTCTTCATATTTTCTGGATTAACGTTGATCCAGCGAGGAACGGTAACATTTTCCAATACTTTTAGTTCCCTAAACCATTGTAAAAATTCTTGTCGAAGGGATCCAGTGATTTCTTCGTCCCATTCCAACGATAATTTCCAGGTTTTTTGTAGCATAATTTTGGGACAAAGCATTACAGGAGATACAAATCCAAATGGATCAAACACTTTGTGAGTAACCGATAATATTGTACGTTTAGTAATGTTGTCGACATTTACTTCTTTCAACCAGCTGATATTTAGCGAAAAACAGTCTTCAATTTTATTCCATTGAAGGCCTAACAGATCTGTTTTGAAGGATCTTCCATCCTCTGTTAGTGAAGATTCCCAATCCCGCAGAATGAAACCACCTTTTTTTAATAACTCATTAGAAACACTTATCACTCGCTGCAAATCTAATTCACTGTGGACGCTGGTTACAAGATTGTCCACATAAAAACTCTTCAAAAGACAACTAGTTACAAAAGGATCAACATCAGTATTTTGTTCAAGATGATACTTCAATACAGCTCCTAGTAGAAAAGGACTGCTGCGAACGCCAAAAACTACTCTGGTATGCCGAAAAACCTGTAGTCTTTGCAAGCCTTATTTGTCCACCATAGAAATCTCAAGAAGTCTCTGTCTTCTCTACAGAGGCTAATTTGCAAAAAGGCTTTCTTTATGTCTGCGATTACACCAATCTTCTTTTCTCGAAAACGCAGCAAAATATCAGGAATGAGCTCAATCAAGTTTGGACCACTATGTAAGGAGTCATTTAGTGACGGATGTCCTTTGATTCGAGCAGATGCATCAAAAACCGGGCGAATAGGAGTTGTCTTACTAACTTTGATAACAGGTCTGTGAGGTAGATAATTAGCAGGCAAATCTTTCTCTTCAATTGGTACTTCTTCGATAATTCCTTCACGCAGCATTCGGAAAAATATGCCCTCATAACTATCGTACAAATTTTCCTGAAATAACTTCTTGGTTGTGGTGTCTAACCTTCTTTTAGCTTGCTCAAAATTATCAGGTAAAGGCACACAGTTATCTAACCAAGGCAAATGAACTTCATAGCGATTATCTTCATTGTACCTAACAGTTTGAAGAAAATTTTCAGTAGTCAAATCCTCTTGCTCTTTTTTAGACAGCTTTTCAATAGGATCCTTGATTCCAATAGAATCCAGTTTCCAGAAGTCCGAAATGTCAAACTCTTTAGCGAAAAGTGATGTCACTAACATGGCATTGCTTGTAGTAATTTTACTATCAGGAACTTTCCCTAACAAAGTCCACCCAAGCAAAGTCTCAATGGCTACTAATCCGCATGGTAAGACCCTACGCTGACCGATTAAAATTTTTCCAAAAAGATCAGCTCCTATAAGTACTTGTACAGGTTGTGGCTTTTCTCCAACATCACTTAATGTTATATCCCTTTCTTGAAGCTCTTCTAACCAAGGCCCGGAGTTCACAGGTGATACATCATTGCAAATAGCTACCTGATCCAAAGCTTCAAAGTTGCATGCAAAATTGTTCTTAATATTTTTCAACTTAATTCTGTAACATGTATGTACAAATTCTTTAGATTTAACCCCACCAAACAGTGAATGTACCAGAGTTTCTTTCTTTACAGGAACGTATCCCATTTCTTCGGCAAGACTCTTTACAATATAAGACTTTTGCGAGCCGGTGTCCAGAACAATTCGCACGATTTTTTCTTTTTTATCTGATATGAGCTTGCACTTTAGAGTCTGTAAAAACACTTTAGGACCCACACTCAGGTTGGACATGTTGACCTCGTTGAAAACTTCAGCTTCTTCCGTCTTCTTGAAATCATTTTTTCTTGACTCGTTTGTTTCGCACATCAAGGGAACATGTTTCTTCCCGCAAATTACACATCTCAAAAATGAACGACATTTCGGACGGGGTGACCGGGAGCCAGACAGGCAAAAAACAATTTTTCCCCCTCAAAATCCTTCGTTTTTCATCTAAACTATTTTTTGTGCAGAAAAAACAGTCTGCACTGGGATGAGTTTTCTCGCAAAACACACATGACTTTTTGGTTTTTATGAGTTTGTGAATTGGTAAAAAGACCGGAGGCGGTGGGTGTTTTATTTTGTTTTACTCTTGGTTCAAATTTCTTATTTCTAACCCAATATTGTCTTTCTTTTTGTTTAAACCGAAACCTTGCATCGCCAAACAAATCCTTTCTTCTGATTCTACTTCAGATTTTAAGAATTTTAGTAAGCTACTGAGCCTTTCTTGTGGTTCGCCACTATGATTGAAATCAGGACCTTTTTGTCTTTGCCATGCTCTTAGTATATCTTCCGGTAAGCATGACTCAACCAAAGGATGAAGTAGAGCAGCGCTTTTATCCGTTGTTACGCCAAGTGTCTCTAATGCCCTAATCTGAGACTCCAAATGGTCATACAGCGTACATAAATTAACAGTCGAACTTTGCGAAGCGTTTTGTAAAACCAATTTTAAAAGCTCACGGACATAGAATTCTATAAGTAAATCAGTTCGACCAAAACGTGATTTTTTAAAGATTCAACAGCTTTGGCGTAGTTGGCACCGGTGGGTGGAAAACTTTCCACTACCTCCCGAGCGCGTGAGCCGCTAACGGTTGCTTGCACTAAATACTGAAATTTATTTTCTGGTGCTATATCAACATCATTATGAACATATTCGAACTGGCTCCAAAAAGGCAACCAGTCCTTTAAATCTCCCGAAAAATGGCGTAATTCTAACTTAGGTAAGTGAAATTTCTTTTTTACACTACCCGACTCTGGAGTTTGACCATCTAGAGTATCTAAAACTGTCCGGGAGTTTAATCTCGCCAAATCCAACTTATGTTGTCTTTGTCGTTCTCTTTCTTCTTCTTGGCGTTTTCTCTCTTCTTCTTGGCGCTTTATCTCTTCGTCTTGGCGATTTCTCTCTTCTTCTTCCTTTCAGAAACAGTTGTGGCTAGTACGGTTGAAACAAAGTCCGGATCATTTTTATATTCTTTACTGTTTAAAATTACATCTTTCAGTGTAGATATGGTAACCTTCAACGGTAAGTCCTCATTGATCTCTTGACACAAATAAATTAGGTCTTCTTTCTTGAAGCCTTTAACAGATGTAAACATATTGACACTTAATAGTCCTGTCACTGGACGCCAGATATCGCAAAAATAAAAAATAAAAAAGTTTCTTGTATTGAAAATTAATACTCCAAACTATTAATACTGCCAAATCTCATTTATTTCACAAATTAACATGCCAACTAGAGTCCAAGACTCACCTAGTTATAAACAATTTTTTCATAGAATACTGTTAATTAAACAAAACAGAACGAGCACTTCCTTGTTGCCACACCGTACAAAATAATATACTTTTTCAATATCGTTCAGTTCACAGTGACAAAAAATTAAACAATGATAAATAAATTCACGTAAACAAAATAATAAATTTAAATAATTGTTTTGCTTTTAACATAATAAACTGAAATTTATAAAGGGTATCTCACATATATATAACTAAATGATGGAAAGTAATAAAATAAGGTATACATACTTATGCATTCTAGACTGGGAAACAAGTTAAAGAAATCTGACGTTCTCATAACTTCGGAAATGAAGGCATTAAAATACGTGAGCTTGCTTTTGTCTTCCATGGTTGGTTGTCGATCCAAGCCAATTACATCCAAGATCTCCTGGTATAATTTGTCCTGTTCCTCAGGATGTTCCGCCAGTTTTTTCATCCATAAACTTATAAAAGACGCTACACTAAAAATACCATCACCGATCATTTGAATAAGAGTTCCTATTAAAGTCTCATCTACAAAAAAATATTCGTGATAAATTTAAGAAAAAAGAGAATTATTAGTTAAGAAATGTGAACATTTTAAAAAAGGAATATCGAACTGAGTTAACCAGTCATAACAATCTATTCAGTACTGATTCTTATTTATGAGTATATTTTTTTACATTCACCTAGAAGATATACGGGATTAAGCATAACAATAAGCAGTTATAGATCTAACTCAAACATCAGTTATATGTTTTTATAATTAATAGTTACTAGCCGTAGCCCGTCCACTTTACTGGGTGTTTCATGATGTTGTATAAATATATATATTATGTATAACAATAATATATATAAATATATAATATATAAAAAAAATATATATATAACATATAATATATACCGGGTGATCAAGAAATAAGAGGTGTTTGGAGACCTGTAACATGTTATGTATTGGGCGAAATATGACCAAATTTAGTCACCACACATATTTAAGTGTGCAGTTTTGATTTATCAAAAAAAAAAAAAATTAGTACGAAAAATCCCCGGTAGGGGAATTCTGGCGCTGCAAGCGCATTTTGTAATGTAAAAACATAACTGTTAATGGAAACAGTAAATAACAATACACTAAATACCAGAAAAAATAATTTTTTATAGTAACTTACAAAATTGGCTCAAGGTGTCCACCAGCCTGATGTTCTAATAATTGGATACGGTACACAAGGTTTGCGACGGTGGCTCGCAGCATATCTGCATTTATTCTTCTAACATGCAATGTTATTTGATATTTTAACGTAGGAATGTCAGGAACATCTCCACGATAAACAACACTTTTCAAGTAACCCCACAGCCAGAAATCGCAAGGATTCAGATCTGGGGATCTTGAAGGCCAATTCATCGGAAATGCACGACTAATTACTCTATCTTCTGTGAAATGTTGAATCAGGACATTTTTTACTCGACTTCCGATGTGTGGTGGAGCACCATCTTGCATGAAAATTGTAGAATCGATACAATTTCTTTGCTGCAGTTGAGGTATCACAAAGTTCTCGAGCATATCAGCATACCTATTGGAATTGACAGAGCAAGTTACTAGTCCATTTCTACCAACTTCTTCATAAAAGTATGGGCCTATAATAAAAGAAGCAGTAAACCCGCACCAAACTGTGACTTTAGGCGAATGTAAAGGGATCTCTTGACCAACGTGTGGATTTGAATCAGCCCAAATACGACAGTTGTGTGTGTTGATATCACCATGCAGATAAAAGTGAGCTTCATCGCTCCATAATATGCGCCATGGCCACTCGTCATCCACTTCCAATCGAGCCAAAAATCTCAAAGCAAACTCCAGTCGGGTATTTTGTCACACGGGAGCAATCTTTGAATGAGTGTTATCTTATACGGATAAAATTTCAGGATCTTACGTAATATCTTCTGCACTGTTGAGTACGGGATATCTGTTTGCCTTGATATTGAACGTGCACTGCTGGTGCCCTGCTTGTTAACTGCAGCTTGGTCTTGAACGGCAATTGCAACTTCTTCAACTTGTTCTTCCTTAATGCATTTACGACCACGACCTGGTTGTACACTAAGTGTTCCAGTTGCTTCGAATTTTTAACCATTCTTCGTAGGTTAGTTATGGTCATAGGACCTCTGCGGAACTTCTTTAGCCTCCGGTATTCGCGAAGAGTAGAATTGGCATTTTCCTCCCGCTGATAAAATAATTTCACCAGTAACGCTCGATCACGTAGTGACAAATCCATCGATAATCAACTTCTAACAGAATGACTGGAATTCCCGCAACCCTTACTTTTATCCCCGATATTGTGTTACAATCGTGTGTATATGCAAATTCCCTGCTGAATTTTTGATGGCAGCGCCAGAATTCCCCTATCGGGGTTTTTTGGTACTAATTTTTTTTTATTTGAAAAATCGAAACTGCACACTTAAATATGTATAGTGAGTAAATTTTGTCATATTTCGCCAAATACATTACAAGCTACTGGTCTCCAAACACCTCCTCTTATTTCTTGATCACCGGGTATATATAAACTATTTATATCGTAAGTTCTAGCATCAAACGTTCGATTGTATTGAAAAATGTTCTTAAGACCCTCCCCTCTCGATTTAAGGGCGCAGGACTTGAATTTCTAAAAATTGAAGAAAAATTATCTTTTACGCACCCGTAACCTCCCCCCCCCCCAAAGTGGATTTCGGCAAATCCCAGTTTTAGTAGATCTTTACTGAATTAAATTTTCTTAATAGTTAAAAAACGAAAGATTTTTTATAGATATACCCCGTAACCCCTTTGAGAGTTGATTTCCGTAAAACCCTTTCTTGGCGGATTTCCACTTAACAAAGGAAACAAGCATATCAATTTTCATTACTGCCCAGAATCTAGAATTTTTGTCTAAAACGCTTTCCTTAACACCCCTTGAGAGTCGATTTCCGCAAAAGTTCTTCTTGACGGATCTCTACTCAAAAAAGAAAACATGCTTACCAAATTTCAGTTCAATTGTTCTAATAGCTGAAAAACAAGAATATGTATCAAAAACGTCCGCAAACAACTCGCAATCTTGACACCTTGGGGGGCAATTTTCTCAAAACATGTTCTTAGCGGATCTCTACTCTATGAAAGGAAGATGCCTGCCAAATTTAAAGTCTGTAAGTCTAATACTTCAGGAGATCTCGAGATGAGGAAGAAAGGGAGTCTCTTTTTCTCTCAATATATATAGATAAGGCTTTCTAATTAGGACTGATTTAGTTTAATCTAGAAGTCAAGCAGAAATCAGAGATCCTATCATGATTTTTGAGAAGTTTTATCTTCAATCGATTTATTATAAAATGTTTTATGTTAAATATAGGTTTATAGAAAACGCAATAATCACTTACCAGTAAAAAATTTCGCTGTAGGATCCTCCTTACGTCTTCTCTCATCTCTTTCTTTAAAATAATCGTCGATGATGTCTCGTACATTTTCTTCATTGTAGGTTGATTTGTGTTCTTCGACAATTTCAAAAATTATATCTTCCATTTGAGTATGGCATTTTTTAATTTTCTGATATTCAGGTTGCAAAGGGAAGATGAAATGCCTAAAAGAAACGATATTTTTTAATAAAGTTTTTCACATAATACTAATGTTTTGTTTCTCTTAAGAAAAAATATTAAAAAATGTTTGTATATTTTTCCCCTGATGATACTGATTAGAAAATAATACGGTCTTATAATATTCAACCAGTTAGGTGCGAAGATATTAAATGTTTTTTCCCCTCTAAACTTGTGAATTATACAAATAAGGTTTCTGCGTTACTCTTTATAAAAAAGGTGATTAAACCTGAAACAAAAAGATTGATTTTTAAGTGCTAAAAGATTTAGAATCATTGGTATAAGATCAAAGAGGTTAATACACTTCTGCATATATATAAAATTATTTCTAACTTACATAATAGTACAGTAAAATTTTTGAAGCACGATGCACACGAAAGAAATTTTTTATATATGAGTAATAATATATGTTCTATAAAAAAAACTTTTTTCCCTAACGTAAGAATTAATCACTTTAAAAAAATGCATTGATTACACAATATTCAGTAATTTCGTAAGAAAATGCCATTTAAACTGTCCAATTTTCGAAACATACAAAAAAAACACACCACAAAATACATTTAAAAGAAATTCGAGAAATACATAAAACATAAGAATATAAAATTTCTATGTGTTAAATTTTTTTTGAATTAAGGAGACGTTTCTAGATATTCATTTTTAGTGCAGGTACATTAAATAAATCCAAAGTCATGCGAAATTAAATGTATCAAATGTAATAAGATAACCTTAAGTTTTCTCTAAATTTCATCTTTTTTTAATAAATTTCATTATTCCATAAATTTAGTCACATTATTAAAAAAAAACTATTTATCTGTAATCATTTTAAAATAAAGTAGATAAAAATTAATACTTAGATGCATTTCATAAAACAAGTGTTAAAATGTGATATCAGTTAAAAAAGTTTTGAATTTTGCCCAGGAAAAAAGGATGTCCGTAAACTGTTTCAGCATTAGTAGAGGAATGATAATTTTCCTAAGTAGTCGACAAAATTTCCAGTAGGTATCAGAAAGATAGGAAAGAACTGAATTTTCAATAGATATTTAAATTAGAATTAACAAAAACATAAAGTATACAAATATATTCAAATCAGAGAAAAACTTAAATCTAGCACTATGGATTGCTGTGTAGCCATAATCATTGTTGTCTGCAAGATAAATATACGAGGAGATGACAAGATGGACAACATTTCAATTGGCTGTCTGAACGTGTATTTAAATCGATCCTTTCTTAACTTTTATGTTTAGTATGTTATTTATAATTTGGTCAGTCTTTTTTTATTTGTTAAAAGTTGAAATTTTCATTTGAATTAATGTTTGTCATGAATTCTTGAGTGGAATGAAACAAGCAAATATTGCTCTTCTTAAACGGGTATTATCTCACTCCTCTGTATTTTTGCTAAAAAAACTCACGAACTCTTGTATCGTATGTATTTTGTATTCAAATTCTATCTTACGATTTTTTCCCATTTTAATAAATAGTTTTTAATACAAATAATGAATTTAAAACTTACTGGATTGTTTTTTAAATTACAATTTGAATAATTACCTTGCAATAGTTCCGTTTAAAAACATACTCGTTGGAGTAATATTCATAGATTCCGTAGCATATAATTCATAGAATTTCCAAATTTGTTCTTCTGTGGCGCCAATTTCACCAAACATAATAAGGCGGAGAATGGAACTACATTTGTGAGTTAGAAGTGCTGTAAGGTTCACAGGTTCTCCTTTCTTTGCTTTCAAATCACTGATTGTTAATCTTATTGAGTCATACATGGATTCGGATGTACTGTTCTTCAAAAATATTGCAATACGTTCTTTAAGAACATGGAAGAAAAATTTTCGCATAACTTTCCATGGCTCATTCTTGAGTAAACCAAGACCTGTTTGAATAAAAATAGTATACATAACATGCATGTATAACTCATTATGTTTAACATAAACGTTTAATACATGAAGATAAATCACATACTTGAAATTTTACAAACATTTTTATTTTTTTACATTTAGTAGTACCTGTTTAATAAATATACGAATAAAGTGTCCCGTTTTGACGAAAATTCTTAGTACTATGGATCTAGTCCGCATATTTTTCTGGCAACCTATGCTAAAAATTAAATTCTGATCTAGCTGGGTTCGTGCGGATTGTAAACTAAATATGCTGACACTCTTGTCATAATAACTCTAAACTGACAGTAAGTGGTGTACGCAGACCTCTTTTTGGGGAAGGAGGTACCATTCTTAAAAATACGCAGATGAAAGCACCAAGAGGTATTCTCTACGTTAAAAATGACAAATTTGTTGGTCTATGGGGTGGAGGAGTGGAACACCCTCATTCTTTGATGACAGTAAGCAGCAGATGGGTCCTCTAGCGACTAGCCGACTTCAGTACGGGCTAGTGAGGAATGAACAGAGGCGATCCCCTAGGAAAATAATGTCCATGTACTTTGTCCATAATTTTTGAAGTGATATTTGTTGTCCGTGTGTAACCTAATCAAAAATAAAAATAATAATTTCTACAATGATGACCGATTTCATTGAATTCAACCCTGAATCTACCTCATTTGGTTTAACCTTTAATGGCTACAAATTGCTCTACAAGTTAGTACCTATCCACGGTTCAGCGTTTCGAAACTTTTTTTCATTTGCTGAATCTCTTTTCTTTCAATCTTTATACAGAAATTTTTTATCAATGAATTGCATCCAACGAACACTTGAATTTGAACCGAAATTCGTTTTTTGAAATCCTCGCCAAAGGATAATGAATAACTCTGGTACGAGTTTTGTACTGTTCTGATTTTGCATAGCTAAAAGGAGAAACACATATTCTGTATACAAAATAAACAATTTTTGTTTTAAATTATTAATCATTTTTTTGCTATACAATAGAATAATCGAGCACAAATTTCTTTCATTTGAAATATTCAACATGATGCTTTATAAATGAATTTAATTTGTTTTTTTTTATTGAAAATTAGTACTGAGGAGCTATTATTTAATAGCTCTGTTTTCGAAAGTAAATGCTTTCTTTTCTAATGTGATTTATAATTCTAGTGCGTCATTACGGTTATATGTATATAATATTTTGCTTCATTATACTTTATTTTGTCTGGTGCTGAACATATTTTTCTACTTTTTTTCATTTTGTTTTATGATTAGATGATTTAAATTGTCAGATGAAAAATTGTTTTCACCTTTATATTCTAAAATAAAAAAAAGTGAAAGAGTTTTTGGAAATAGTATTGTTACGAGTGTTTATTTCACGAGGAAAATAACTTGAATCATTTTCTATAATTGTGGCTTCTAATAAAAGTTCTTTTCTCATGTTTATTGTTCATTAATAGCCATAAAGATATTTTGAATCTTTCTGTATTCAATAAATTTAATATGGTCTTTTTGGTTCATATTTTATTTGAAAACAAAAAAGTGTATATTCATAGTAAACATTATTTCATTTTAACACAACGATAGTTTTGGTATTGTTATATATTGTTATAACTGTGAATTATTTTCTAAAGCATACATAGGATTGAGAATATGCATATAAGCGTATTAATCAAATTTATTGCAAATTTTAAATATTTTACCTGAGAATAAACCTGTAAAATGTTTAAATTTTAAGTTAAAATTCATCTGTTGGTTCTAAGTATATATTCAAATTTAGTAAATTTCAATAAAGTTAAGTAACTATAAACGGAAAACAAACTTTTTTACGAGAACTTCTTGTCGTTCTGGGTAAGGTAAAAAATTCTGATCTCTTCAATTGGTGACAGATATGGAAATAGCTGTGCCTGATGACGCTTACGTAACCGAACTAAAAATTTAATCACTAAAACGAATAAATTTTAGGAAACTTCTTTGCCTTGATTACTTTAAAACTGTAATCGAGGAAAGACGTTATAAAGAAAAGGAACAATAACATGCATTAGAGTTAGAAAAACTTCGTCTGCAAATCGAAGCCCAAAAACTTGTACAAACTGTCTATGGGTCCTAAAAATGCTTTCAGCAATCAACTAAATTTTTATATAAAGAAATTAATTCCAAATTTTGAACCTAAAGAAGTTGATGCCCTTATTCCTTAATTCATTTTAGCACTAACTCAGATTTTTAAAGATCGAAATGGATCACATATGTACTTGAGTGCTGCCTAATGATGTTTCACAATTCATTGCAAGAGATCCTGAAGACGAAGAATAAGTCTTTAAGCCCATCAAAGAAATATTACTACAGAAGTTAAAATTAAGCACGCTGAGAAATTATGTTACCTTTTTCCAACTCTAAGAAAATTACCTGACAAAATGTTGGAAAGTTTTTTTTCACTTCTAACTTCGAAGCTATTTAAAAAACTATTAAACAGACTTAAATATTCAGGACTTTAATAGAAGAAAAATTTGATTATTCTGGACCAAATGAAAAAGGGGTCTCTTCAGAAGTCAACGCGATCACTTTTTAACGTAAATTGTAACAGGGTCACTTCCGATGATCTAATAGAAAAATTAAAAAAACTATGGTATCTTGCGAAAAAACACGAAAGTATCACAAATATCGATGCTAAATATCAATAAAAGGCTTCACTTGAAACCAAAGGAGCAACAGAGACCCAATAATCAAAAATTTAACTATCCCAAAGGATTTAAGTCAGTTTGATAACAAACGTATGACCGTCAGCGCCTGTCCATGATCCCCGTTCACAGTACGCGGGACTCTATTCACAGCACAGCCCATAGGAAATATATTGATAGACTAGTAGAGGATAAAACCTCTCTAATTTGTAACGGCTGTGGAGCTCCAGGAAAAATTACCACGTGTGCGCAGCAATTTTACAGAAAGATAATGACTTATCGGCCAAACTTAATCACCTGAATTTTTAGTTTTCAGATGAAAGATTACCCCTCAAAACATCATTGGACCTTCCGTTTGTAACACTCAATAAGCGACGTGTGCTGATACTGATGCAACACATTTAGTGGCTGGAGAGAAACTATAACCTGTAAACTGTAAAAAAAAATGTTGCATAATTTTTTGGCAAAACTATTGCTATGAAACTATTGCTATTTAACTGTGAGAGTTACACACAACAGTTATGGACATTAATATCCAAAGAATCCAATAGAACTGATAGAGCCAAAAATGCTTAAGAAAGCTGAAACCTTTTCCGTGTTGATTTTTTAAATGCAGCAAGAATCGTCTTAGATCTCAAAAGATATTGATATTTTTCTGAATCTTCTCAGGTAAGGCATAATTTGATAGAAATACTATTTAACATCAATGCCTGCAGTATAAAACTAAATCACATCCTTGTGAGTGAGTGAATATTAACGTCGCACTATTCAGTTACACATCCTTGTAGAAAGAAAGGATGTCCTTAAAAAATTAAGGTTAACATCTCTCTTTTCGACAACAACTAGAGCTAAATTCCAACCAAGAAAAATACAAAAAATGTTTCCAAACGAAAGAGAACTAACACTTTTATGGAACTTAATGCTAGTGACCATCTCCCAGTAACGGTACCTCCTTATCGAATGAAACTTGCAAAGAAAAAATTTTGAAGCAAGAAATTTTCTCAAATGGAAGCGCAATTGATCTCATAAAGGATTCTGCTATCGAGAAGATTCCACCTTCACTCATTTTAGGAAGTACGTGGAATCCTTCCTTCAAACTTGTTCCTAATTTCGAAGATATATTCAGAATTTTGCAAAAATACTTTCCCTCGGTGAATTAACAAAGAAAAGAATAGAGTGAGAATGGGGATTCAACTAACAGATAGTTGTCGAAAAATTAAATACGTTTCAAAAAAATTGCTAGTAGCTGTCTGAAGATTCATTTTAAAAAAAGGCAATTTTAAAAAAGTAAAACAGAATTTCTCTGGTAGATTATTGATGGCGAATTGATTCAAACATCTCTTTTTATAACCGTGGCAGTTCAAAATTTATCGGAACCTAAAAACCGTAAGCAAATTATATATATATATATATAATATATATATATATATAATATATATATTTAATGCTATATATATATAGCATTAAAAATGTCTCTAAAACTATAAAACTATTCCAATTTACTTAACTAGTTAAAAGTACTTCAGTTTATAATATAAGTTGAATAAAATTGGTAAGTGTGAAATCATAAAATGCCATCAACATCGATCCGATGAAATTACAGAACGATAAGAATGTACCGTAGGCAAGTTTTAAGAAAATAAATCTTACCATTTTTGAAAACATAATTCATTACACCAAAATAAGAGAATCTCTCTCCAAAGCAATCCGACTTAGTGCTGAATGCTTCTCTTGCGATTTTAATACTTCCCATAATGACAAAGAGTCGTCCAGTGCTTGTGAAACAATAGATGTCTCCGTATTTTTTCTTCATCTCTTCCAACTTCAGATGACAGTCAGAATCCTTTAAGAATGGCCAATACCCAAAATAAGGCAAACCTATTGGTCCTGGAGGAAGGCCTCTTCTTTTAAAAAGAAAATAACATACCGTTATGAGAAGCGTCACTAATGCTGAAGCAAGCGGAAATGCAGATGATGTATGAATACTGTCGAATATCATGCTTATTTGTGTCATGATTTAAAGAACTCTGCAAAAGAAAAAAAAATCATGAATTAGTGCTGCCAAAAAATTTAAGTAAATTTTCTCGTAAGCCGTATCGACTGGTATATCAGTTACAAATATACAAATAGATGTCAATTCAATATGAAATGAATGAATTTAAAAATTAAATGAGTGTGTCTAAAAATTTGTCTAAAAAGTTATATATTTTAGAGAAGTGGTCGCCAATTTCTTCGCGAACAATTACATATATAATTTTTATATTTTGGGGACCAGTGATATGAATTTAAAAAAAAAAAGTTACAAATATTTATATAATGATAATGAAAATGTAATTATTAGCTTAAACCAACTGAAAAAAATATATAAAAGGAAACACAGTAAGCATTTAAAATTACTGTTTGTTCCTTTTTTAAAAACTAAATTTTAAAAAAGATAAACATTTTAATTTTTATTTTGTTATAATAACATGGTAATGATACTGACTGTATGCTTACAAAATTTATTTACTCAACATAAATACTTGAAGGAATAAAATAATCTATTGTCCCCTTAATATGTGTACTAAATAATGCTTATTATACACTATTTTAAATATTATGAGTAATTACGGAAACAGTATATTAAAATTCTCACCAATATACATATTTCGTCTACATTAAAAAAATTACATGAAATGTATACACAAAATCTTACCTTCTCTAGCAGAAACCTTATAAGTGTGTTTACCAACTATTATATAGTCAAGATGGCTATTTATAATCTTCATAAAGTACACTAAACTTTATTTGCCACTAAAAGTACTCTTAAACTTTATTACCACTTATTTACGTCTCTATTTACATTTCCATGTCACTAAAAAGTAACTTTACGAAAAACAAGAACAAACTGGCAACGCAAAGCAATATCAACAATCTGAAATGCTATGCTGCCAATTCTCCCTCTCAAATGTTGCTAGACACACCTGCAAAAGTCGCTAAGCTCAGAAGGAACTTAGCTAAAAAAAATTTTAAAGTTTTATCTGTATTCCATAATACGTTTTGAAATTTAATTGCATCATTTTTTTTGATTGAATCTTTATAAAAATATAAACAATGTCTCAATTTTTCCGCGGACCTTCAAAATTTTTTCACAGATCACCGGTTGACGATCGCTGGTTTAAGATTTACAACGAAGACTCTCTTCAAGATCAGTCTGCAGATATTTTGAATTTCATCAAATAGTTGTTTTAGACTTAAATTTAAGCTGATCTTTTAAATAAATTTTTCTTAATTTTTAGAGAATTTTCTCAACAAGTATTTTAAGCACATGGTACGTCTTTTAACAATGGGAACAACTCAAAAATATACCACATATAACAACATCGAAAATTCTAATAATAAACAAATACCTAACTTACTTTGCACTGCTATCTCATATGAAATATACGAACATTTGACACGCATACATTTTTTACATAAATATATAAACTTTAATTAGCACATATAACTTACGTTTTATGCTCTATCACAGAACTTTATAAATGGTTATGCAACCTTGGATGATAAATAATGATATTTATCCAAAACCTCAGTCTGCGTCAACTTTTTAACTTTCTTATATGGTTCATTAGTTACATGGATAAAAAAACGTAGCACATTCAAACAATTTTTAATTTTTTTTTTACTCGAATTATCTCGACTTATCTTCTCAGAGCAGAAAAAAAATGGCATGTCATTGTTAAAGTTTTTGGATAAACAGGAAAAAACCTCACCTCAAAAGTGACTCGAGAATTGGATTTTTTTCCTTATAGAATACAGCTTTAACGTACACACGCGTATTTTGTGATCGATATAAGTGATTTAACCGACTCAAATATGTTTGTGAATTCAAGTAAAAAAAATATTTGTTGTTGCTGCTGTTTTTGAAATATCAAGCTTTTCGCAATATTTCTAGATAAAAAAAAATGTGAAACTCATGATTGTGTTGTTGCATTTTCCCAGAATGTTTAATTTCTAATTGGTATATTACATACACATCAGCGTCTAACGATCGGATTCCATAGAAGCATTGAGTGTCGACAAAGAAAAAAGATGTATTTTTGTTTTCTAGAATATTAACTAAGGAACTCACGACAGAAAAATAATGATAAAATAAAATAATATCGCAGGGAGCTCCAAATTTCATTTGATTTTATATTAACCAGTTGCGTAACAGGGACTATTAGGGCTCCCTCTATTATAATTCCTTGATCCTTAATTCCATGGTCAGTAAGACGATTATATTTACATTATATTTTTATATCATTTTAATAATTTAGTCCGTCTTTTAGGTATTTTGGTTTATTGGACGCCACACGTAGAAAACATGTAAACAGCACAAAGAACCTTGCATCACTCTTGACTCTACAAGCTAAGCAAAGTATATCTCTCAGAGGACTTGCAGCGCCATCTATTCATTTAACATTTGATTTACAACGTCCTCTGCAAAGTCAGATTTTGTGCCCCCTAGAATCCTACCCCCCCCCCGGCGTTGCGAGGATTGCGGGGGTGTACGTTACGCCACTGATATTAACGCCACACTTTGAAAATGCACGAAGGCTATTGGTGACGAACCTCGTATATTTTAGTTTTATCAAAGACTGAGGACGACACCTAAACTGGCAACACTCTCTCCAGGCTTTTACACCACATCAACATAAGGATTCTGAGCCTCGACAGATTTAATGATCTTCAGCCTTTGTACTTTTGGCCTTCAGCTGCACCAGGCCTCCAACTCCTTAAAGACAGCAGCGAAATCACAACTATCACCACTAGAGGGTTGATTGAAAACTTTTTCGGAATTTCAAAACCTACCTATGTGGAAGAGATGTTCTCTAGTATTCAGAGATGAAGGGGGAAATAACACAAAATTAGTTTTTATATTAAAGGCTACCACAAGGGGAAGGAAGTTTAGGTATTTAAGCCTTTTTATGGTAAAAAGTCAAAGTAATTTTTGTTAAAGAAAAACAGGCATCTTCATACTTTTTAACATTTATTGCGATGAGAGGATGCCTACTAAATAGTTACAAGAGAAAATCATCAGGTACGTTAATAGCTTTTGTATTGAATTTTTTAAAAAAAAATCTGCATATATATATTTTGAAATTATAGTGTACGATAAGGCGGAATACTGAGAAACGCTTGAATCGGACTGATTCGACGATGCGGGGAAAAGAGAGCTGAAGTTATGTAACGTTGCAATGTGAATCGTATTATTCACTGCTCAGTATTATTTATCAATAATCATCGTTTTTGGTTATTTAATTGTAGAAAAATAATTTTATTTTCAGTTTAAAATTACCTAACCAAAGTTAAGTGTTTTCCCCTTTTTTTCGAAAATTCAACTCCTTTTGGTGGGCAATGTTAAATTTGAAATCGTTTTTTAAAATTATTTTTCTCCTCATCTCCATACCACAGAACAGTGGTCTTCAAACTGTGTTCCACGGAACCCTAGGGTTCCACGAGTCACAATAAAAAAATCAAGAAGAGATAAATACGTATGCAAAATGGATTCAAATTCTCTTTGAAATTTGTATTGTTACAAGTATCTAAAGCTCATGCCCCCTATTCATTAAAACTAAAAATTTTATTTATATATATAATAACTTTATTTTACACTTTTATTATAATATAATAAAATAATATTAAAGCGTGTCATCTTTTTTTATACATATACTTCCTACTAGATTGGGAATATTCTATTTATATATTACCTCGGCTTCCCGAGATAATTTTTACTCGTTAAGATAGCATAATGTCTTGTAAAACTAAATAATTTTCTAATGAAAAATACTTTTTGCATTTGTGAAAAAAATACACCTAAAATGAAGGAAAGGGGACAACATATCAACAGAGTTGATGTTAAAATCTTAATTGAAGCAAGAACAGCTTCTAAATTTTAGGTGGCAAATTAATGCAAAATACACTCACACAGCCAGCTATAAACATTTTAATGCCGTTCATTGTGTTTATGTGTTTCTCAACGGGGCTACAAAAATAAATTATAGAAATAAATTAAATTCAGAATACGGTATGCGATTGCATTTAATCTCAATAGACCTAAACTTAGACAGTTTGTGTAAAAAATACTAGCAGTTACTAAATTTAAACGTATTTCACTGTAATTGTATCCTATCAAGAGTTTTCAATTACCTCGAGAGCCACAGAGTGGAAGCGGAGTATACCGGAGGGGTGAACTTTTTTAAATGATTACATCCATTAGTTTAATTTTGCATCTCAGAAAAGTTATAAATTGACAATATCCAAATCAATAAGTATGTTAAAAATAAAGTAGTTGTGAAGTTTTATTTTATTTATTCACTGTACTTATTTCATATATTCTAAAGCTGCACAAGCACAGTTAATTTTAGAATCAGTTTAATGAGACAAATGTACCCTATATATAACACTTTTCTACAATTTTTTTTTTTTTTTTTGAAATTATCACAACCTACAAGTTAACGTCAGCCGACTTGTATCTGTATTTCCGCTTGTTGATCTTCATGCAAGAAAAACTTTTCATACAAATATATGTCGATCCAAATATAGAGAACATTTTCTCCATTTTTGGTTTTCTAGCTGAAAAAAAAACTCTTTTCCCATCCCTGGGTTTGTTGGATTTGCAGTGTAACAGAATTTTGTTCAGATCAATCAGTGCTATTTTAATCAATATCATTGAATTGCAGAGAGCTCATAGTAAATCATTTTAGCGAGGGATTTGTTACAGAAATGTTAATTTTAAAAGGAAAATAAAAATGTTACCTTTGAAATCAGTTGCATTTTAATCTTTGAATCTCCAAATATAGTAAAAAGTGACACTTTTGAATAACTCTTTCTATTAATGTTCGGATTTGTGTTAAATAATGTCGTCCCCAACATTTGATAGAGATTCAAAATTACGAGGCGTATCGGCAATAGCCAAAATTCTACATTAATATTTAATTTATCAACCTCCATTAATAAAGAAAAAGAGAGAGAGAGACTCTTATAATTGGCCTTCTAGAGCAGAGGGACCAAATCCCCGGGCCGCGGACCCGGTACCGGGCCACCCAAGGAACATTAAATTATTTCTGTTGTATTTATACTGAGGCCTATTTCTCTTGGGTTTGAGCGACTTTCCTTGGAAATTACTTAAAATTCCACTTTAAATCACTTTATATTCCATGTTATAAATCACTTTATATTCCATGTTAAATCACTTAATGTTCATTTTTTGATGTAAATGTATTTTATTCTGATGGCATATTAAAATATAATTAATTATAATTATTAAATCAAAACAATCCAAAATATAAACAATCAATGCCCCCTCCCCATTCAGTGGGCCGCGCTAAAATGAGCGAACCTTGACCTGTCCAGGCGATAAAAAGGTTGGGAAGCTCTGCTCTAGAGCAGCGGTTCTTAAACTTTCGATCGCCGCGGCCCCCTTTTATGAATCAGAATGACATCGCGGACCCCCAAGATTTTGAACATCCCTCTCCGACTTAATATTCTTCTTTGGGGACTAATGAGTAATCTGGTCTAGAATGGCGTATCCTTCAAATTTTCCATGAGACCTTTCAGAATCTGTAAAAGAGTGAAATCTCAAATGTTACATGAGAGACTCCGCGGAACCTCTAGAAAGGCGCTGTGAACGCCCAGGGGTCCGCGGACCACAGTATAAGAATCGCTGCTCTAGAGAATATTTGAAGCGTATGTTTACGAAAAACGCAGGTAAGCGCAATATCAAATCCACCAAAATGAGCCAGATATTAAAATCCGTAACTTGATTTATTTGGTTAACAGAAGGAAAACAAAATGGTGCTGATTCAAAAATAATGAATTTATTGTGTATTCTGTTTCATCCCATGACACGCATTTTAATAGGAGTGAATATATAATCATTGTTTCTTTCTATCCTATTTTTCTCAATGTATTTTTGAAGGAAGCTGTTTTTGTCGACGTAATTGTTATGTGCTCAAGGAGCTTATCAAAAATTATTCATGACATTTTACGTCTAGAGCGATTTGTTAGCTGATACGCCTTGTAAAAAATCGTATTACAAATTTTATAAATACTGCTCCAATGATAAGTCTCATTTAAGAAAACAGTAAAAACAACGTCTGGAAAAGACTATTTTTACTCTTAAATTTGAATGACTTTTAGAAACATAATTTGTTTTGAAGATATGTGCAACGAGATAATTTACTTCCAATAGCGACAAATGAAATTCTTCTTAGAGCAGAAACGATTATTTGGAAAAGGTTGTAGTGATCGGAGTGTTATGATATCCTGTCATGACTGTGGTTGAAAATTTTATAAGTAATGACTGTGCTATAAAAGAAATTTTCAAGTTGGACAGAAATCGGTGATCAGAAATGTTCAACAAAGAAAAGGTAAAATGTTTAATGTACCAGTTTTAAAAAAAATTTTTTTACTCTTATTTTTCATCTAGTAATTTTCATTTACAACTTCACGTAGTGACCAGTGGCGTAACTAGGTATCCAAAGGCCCTGTTGCTAAAAAGGATGACGGTCTTCTCGTTGGATTTTATTAAGTACAAAAGTAAAAATTTGTGAATATTTTAAGTATACAAATCTACAATTTTTATATATTTACTGTCTTCTCTTTCTTGGCATTGTTTGCTCTTAAATACACCACTGGTTTCTCTCTCTTTTTTTTAATTCCTAATTTCAGTTTCATAATTTATGCAATACATTTCGTAAGTGCTCGAGTATTTACTGACGTTAAAAGGAAAGAGAAACGTAATACAACGCTACAAAACGTCGTTGGGTAATCCCTGGCTATTTTATTTGGGAGGATCGAACTCACCCACCAGAGGGCTTCACAATGGTCCACCGAGGGAGACAAGAAATTGGTATGAACCAGAAAACCCAATGCAATATTTTTTTTTATTATTTTCAAAAAACACCTTAAAGAGCAGAGGAGGGACAAAATTACATTAGTCTATTGCAGATACGAGTAGATTGGGAAATATCGAAACATAGGAAACTAGCTTATTATGAATCATATTGTCATTAAAAATAGAATGTTACTAGGAGGGAATTGCCTCTTGTGTAGTTTTTTAAGATGTTTATAATAAGTATGGTAAGATTTTTCATGGAACTTTCAAGTAACAGTTTACAGAAAAATGAAAAAATTTGAACACAATAGAAACTTTTCAAAAAGTGGGTACACTCTATACCAGGGGTGGGCAGACTTTTCCAGGGTGAGGATTACTTTTAATTTTTTCAAGGAGTTGCGGTCCACCCAATGCCAGTGCCATGTATATAGTATGTAAAATATAATTAAGTATTTGATATTAATAATTTTTTTTATTTGTTAATGTTAATTATTTATTCAGTAATTTATTTTTTGCTGTTTTTTTGTTCCCGACAATCTATAAAATCAAAAAAATATGTTTAGCTGCGTATTGGGGAATGATACGAGTATGGTAGACCTTTAACCCTCAACCCCCTTTCCTTTAAAAATTCTTGTGTACGCTACTACCCAATGTCTTAGGTGTAGTGAGACAAGAAAAAGGTTATTCTTATAACTTAATAATAAGTACGGAATATATGTACTTATATACACTGGTGCCCCTCAAAATAATTGATAATTATGTGAATAAAGAAGGAACTGTAAATCAGAATGGCGGGAAACGTGATATGCGAGTGTAAAAATGGTTATAAAATAAGGAAGCAAATCAAAAGAATGATAATAATTAATTTTATTATCCAAAGTAGCAGTTTGAAAGAAAACTGAGCACAGCAAGGATTCACACTTTAAAGAAAAAATGAAAGAAAACATGAAAGAAAATACTGATGCTGCAGTTTAATAAGGCGTCTGGTCACCTCTAACAGCCAGGCACGCTGCACAGCGATTTACCATATTTGCTATGAGATGATGAATGAGTTGTGGACTCAAACGATTTCAAGCTTCTTGGAGAGCTCTCTTCAGTTCTGTAACGGAGCTTGGTGGGTGCGAAAGGGCGGCAATTTGTCTCCCGAGCATATCCCATACATGCTCGATAGGATTTAAATTAGCGGAGTTCGCAGGCCACGACATGCGCTGGATGTTTTCCGTTTCAATGAAGTCATCAATCAGCACCACTCGGTGACATGGCGCATTATCATCCATGAATATGAATTCAGGACCAACAGCACCTCGAAACAAGAGAACATAAGGTTCAAGAACTTCGTCTTTACAGACCCCGTGTCAAAGAAATGGACGTCTGTGCGGCCGTCCATCATGATGCCAGCCCTTACCATTACTCCCCTTGATGGAAAATGATGTCTTTCCGTTATGTTTCTTGGTTCAAAACGTGTTCCACGTTCTCTCCATATCGTTACACGCCGAGAATCACTACTCAGACTAAACCGGGACTCGTCACTGAACATCACATTGGCCCACTCTCCCACACTCCAATGTTGACGTTTCAAACTCCAGTTCAAACGAGCGCGTTTATGCGCAGACGTGAGGGGAATGCAAACTGCTGGTCTTCACCCATACAGGCTAGCATGATTGACTCTCCTGTAAACAGTTTGTCTCGAAATTCGTATTCCTGTGGCGACTGTGAGCGCCGAACCCAGTGCTCTGGCAGTACAGCCCCTCTGACGTCGTGCACTTATTACCAGATATCGGCCTTGGCGAGGGTTTGTGACTCTTGGTCGACCTGATACTGGTTGTCAGGTAACATCTCCCGTTCTTTGAAACCTCTGCCACAGTTTTGAGGTCACAGACTGGTCCACATTCAGAATTCGAGACACTTCGGTTTCTGATCGTGAGGATTCCAGCATTCCAATGATTCTACTTTTCGTAAACATGTCCAAGTGGCTTCTTTGTGCCATCATTCACCTTGTTTGATGGTTAACAACGTTCCTTCGCACAGCAGTTGCACGAAACTTGTCTGAACTTCCTATGCTGCGTGAATTGGTTTCTCCGCGTTCCGACATGCGCCGGTGTTTCGCGCAGGACGTAGTCGACTGAAATGTTTTGCATAAACCCAATGTTTCTTCTTCACCCAATTAATATCCGCAAGAAATCTGGAATAATTTTACGAATATTTACTCCTTGTTTTTCGCATTTTATGATTTATGCTTAACTTTTGGACACCAGTGTATGTCTA
>BMAO01019112.1:0-14418 GCA_019973975.1 Trichonephila clavata | reverse complement strand
GTTTACACGTATATAAATACTAGATGTTACCCGCCCGCTTCGCTGGGTATTTCATGATGTTTTATAAATTTTTACTGCTTATATATATGTATAAATTATTGATATCTAAGTCCTAGCATTAAGAATTCGATTGAATTGAAAAATATACTTATACCTGTAACTGTCACCTGTTGATAAAAAAAAAAGGGCAGAACTCATCTAATTTGTATTTTCTAAAATCTCTAAAATTGAAGCATAGAATGATGTTTGCTCTTTCGTAACTCAAAAACCAGTGGATTCCCGCAAAAACCAATTTTCGATGGATCTCTACTCCGTAAATTGAACATGCAAGCCAAATTTCAAGTCTAAATCTAACAGAAAAAAACAAAAGTTTTACTATCAATATCCCCGTAATCCCGTTGAGAGCCGTTTCCAAAATACCGCTCTTAGCGGATTTCAATTCAACAAAAGAAAATGCAAACCAAATTTCATTATTATAGTCCTTGTAGCTCGAAAAAAGTAATTTTTTTTGTCAATATGTCCCAGTAACCCCCTGCAACCCCCCAGAACTTGATTGCTTAAAATTTATTCTTAGTGGATCCCTATTCAACAAAAGAAACATGCTTAACAAATTTCAAGTATATGGGTCTAACAATTAAAAAACAGGAATTTTTTTCTGTAACTCCTCTTGACCCCCGCAAACATCTTTAGGGGTCAATTTTCATTTTACTCTTTGTTAGATGAACTCTATTCATGAAAGGAACATGCCTACCAATTTTCAAGCAGGATGATCAAGTAGTTTAAAAATGGAAATATTTATCGATTACGCCTCTTAATCTCCCGAAATTAAACTTGGTAGTTGATATTCGCGAAACCCATTTTGTAGCGGTTCTTCTACTTTACGAAAGGAATCTGCTTATCAAATTTCAAGACTGTACGTCTAACAAATTAAAAATGGGGATAATTGTCTATAACGCCACTTGAGCCCCCGCAACGCCACTTCTGGGTCTGTTTTCACAAAACCCATTTTGTAGAGGAATTGCACTCTATGAAAGGAATCTGCTTAGCAAAAATTTGAAGACTGTGAATCCAATTAATTAAAATGCAAAAAAATTATCAATAACGCCCCTTGAACCCCCGCAACACCACCTAGGGGTCAATTTTAACAAAACACATTTTGCAGTGTATTTCTATCCTATGACAGGAATCTGCTAACCAAATTTCAAGACTGTGAGTCTAATAGTTTAAAAAAAGAAATAATTATTTATATCTGCCCTTAAACACCCCTTGGGGGTCAATTTTCTCCAAACCCGTTTTGTAGCGGATATTTATTCCATGAAAGAAACATTCATACCAATTTTCAAGCAGGTAGGTCAAATTGTTTAAAAACAAAAATATTTATCTCTTACGCCACTTATCCCCCTGCAACGCCACTTAGAGGTCTGTTTTCACAAAACCTTCTTATAGCTGATCTCTACTCTATGAAAGAAATCTCTTAATCAAATATAAAGACTGTGCGTCTAATAGTTTAAAAATGAAAATAATTATCTATAACGCCCCTTAAGTCCCCTCAACGCCACTTGGAGGCAATTTTCACGAAACCCATTTTTAGCGTATCTCTACCCTATGAGAGGAATCTGCTTACTAAGTTTCAACACTGCACGTCTAATAACTTAAAAATAGGAATTTATAACGCCCCTTAAACCCCCCGCCCCCGCAACACCCCTTGGGGGTCAATTTTCCCAAAGCCCATTTTGGAGCGGATATTTTCTCCATGAAAGAAACTTGCTTACCAATCTTCAAGCAGGTAGGCGAAGTAGTTTAAAAACGGATATATTTATCTATTACGCCCCTTAATTCCCCGCAACGCCACTTAGAAGTCTGTTTTCGCAAAACCCGTTTTGTAACTGATCATTATTCTACGAAAGGAATCTATTTATCAAATTTAAAGACAGTGCGTCAAATAGTGTAAAAATGGAAATAATTATCTATAACGCCCCCTAAGCCCCTGCAACGCCACTTGGGGGTCGATTTTCACCAAACTCATTTTGTAGCGGATCTCTACTCTCTGAAAGGAATCCGTTTACCCAATTTCAAGATTGTACATCAAGTAGTGGTGACTGCCTACCTTCGGACCCAAATTTTTTAAAAAAACAATTTTTTGAAACAAATTGAGTATTTTTAGGAAGAAAAATAGAAAAAAATATGTAAATACATAAACATTTTAAAATAATTATTGTACTTTTAGAAAAATTGGTTGTTTTGAAGGAAATTTTACCAAATTTATACTAAAACGGGAAATACTGCACAAAACATTCTAATGCAGTTATCTTAATTTCCTTTATACTCAACATACTTACTATGGTGCTTCTTAAAATGAACCAAAATCTAAGAGAAATATTAAAATACAAAAAAATTACAGGCAATTATACATTATAATATGAAGATTTTGATATTTTTTAAGGTTTTTCTTCATAAAAACTACACTAAATGAAAAACTATTCAACCTACAACAAAACTTTTGGTTCACTTTATGAAAAATAGTACAAAAAACATTCACACAAAATTTTAAAGCATTATCTTGTTTTGTTCTTAAAATATCATGCATCTCGTAAGAAGTTTCTTTCGAAAACATAATTTTGAGAAAAACTAATTTAAAGTTTTATGTTAATGTAAAAAGGTATACATACTCTACAAAATTTTCTGAAATTCACCAGGATGATATGTTACACCTTCCTTTTCTTCCTGGCGCAACCCTTTTTTCTTTCGGTGAGCTCGAGTTTGTTTCTTTTTCAATTTTGTAAAGGGTAGTGATTTTTTTTCCCGTCGTTAATCCGTCGATAGTCATACAATTTTAATACGAGTACCATATAACTACCAACATTTATTCCCAGCTTATTTATTACTTTTAATAAGCTACTAGCACCTTCATTAAATTGTAAAACTGCTATATATGCCCCTAATTGTAAAGTTTGAAGTTCAACAAAGTTTTGTTTAGGAACTATGTTCCACAGAACACCATTGAAACTCTCATTGGCGTTCTGAGTCATTCCATGCAAACACTTTTCTAAAAGTTTTTGATCACACAGTTTTAAGTATTGTGGTTTCACAATATTTATAATATTTTGTGGAAGTCCAGGGGATTTGGCGGTGAATATTTTACCAAGTGCCTTTGCTTTTTGAAATTTGCACCAACTATCGGTTCCAGTTGGGCATTGACCATGCATAAGCTTTTCGGTACTGGAACAGCAGTGGTAAAACGCAGCAATAACTGTGCTTTGCATGTTTGCTAAATTGTTTGTATTACTGCGAATTGCTATTCCGTAATAATTTTGCAATTTATCGATCAAATTGTCCGTCAATTTTCCCTTTCCTCCCAATCCTTTCACCGACTTTTTTAATTTTCTGAGATGAGTCCCAACCCTTTTCTGCACGTGACCAATGCATTCTAGTTTGTTAACTGTATTAGGAGCATGCATATTTTTTACCGATTCATATGCTTTGGAATCCCCATCACCATAGTAATCCGTGTACTGTAATTTACGAAGATTCTCTGATCGCTCAAATATGCGATATGCTCCGACAGTCTCCATGCTTGAAGCAGAACCCTTATGATTGAAACAAACATGTGTATTAGAAGCAGCACCTGGAACTTTAGTCAGATTTGAACACGTTCTACAAAAATGTGACATTATTTCAATGTCCAAAATCTTTCCTGTGTCAATGGATATGCAACTGACACAACCATTGTGAGACGAGTAGCCACGCTTCTGCCAAGTCTCATCCATCGACACGCCACAGCAGCTTAATGATTCTTTGGGCGAGTTTTTTAATTCTTTTACCTCAGTTGCTGCATTTTTCATGCTTTCTATAGAAACTATAGATGCAGCCTGCTGAATCTTTAATTCTTGATTTCGAAAAGCTTTTTTGGAAAGGAAAGGCAAGTCCAAAATACCGAACAGTTTATTTCCAGCAGTGTACCCTTTTCCAATAACTCTTAAGGCAAAAACAATCAGAGTATTCAGATTAAAATTATTGTTGATTTTTTCCGATGAAGTAAAGCCTTTTAAGAAATCACAGTTCTTACATTTTATGGAAAAGTTTGAGCATATTCCATACCTAGAGTCCTTTGTCAAACTGAGTTCATCATGTAAACAAATTGGACAACAGAGTACTGAAAAAACAGAAAGCAAAGTGGTGATATCAAATATTCGATGTCCGAATATTTCATTACTATTCCCAGAACTTTTTTCTGAGAAATTATCATTCACAACTTCAAGCTTTGATGCACTTGCAGTTTTCCGTTCAATGTTACTTCCAGTAGGTGTATCTTGAGCATCTATACTTGAACGTTTGTTTCTATATTGATTTCCGGAAAACTTTCGCTTTTTTGGGCGAGATTTATAATTATGGCCCATATTTAGAATGTTTTAAAATACTTTTAAGCAAATTTTTAAAGTAAAATATCAATTTTTGTGAGAAAAAGAGACCAAACATATAGCTTAAGAAAAACACAAGCTAGAATGTAAACAGACTGTCTGTTGCCAATTTTTAGCAAGAAATAACTACACTAATAATAAAGTAATGGCTTAAATGCTAGAAAAATTACGGAAATATATTTTATAAATTAAAAAAATGAGAGAAACTGTAAAATTTGAGTTAAAAATTGCAATTTTCTGCAACTTCCGGTTTCGAAATGCTACTTCCGGTTCCCTTTAGCAGAGAGTGATGTTTTTTAAAATCACTCTAACTTAATTTCTATTTTGTGTTAATGAAAAAGAAAAACTGTTTTGGAAAAAAAAATGTTCAAACTATAATATTTTGAAATAAAAAAAAATTGCCTTATGTGGTCGAAAAACCACATTTTCAACGTAGGCAGTCACCTTAAACATGGAAACAATTATTATTAAAGCCCTTAACCCCCCGTAACGGCCCTTGCGTTTCGAATTTCGGAAAATCCGTTCTTAGCTGATGTCTACTCTATCAAAGGAACATGTCTACCAAATTTCAAGTCTGTAGGTTGAATAGTTCCAGAGATTTAGTGATTAGTCAGTCAGTCAGTCAGTCAGTCAGTGAGTGAGTCGCTTTTCTCCTTTATATATATAGATATCCTCAGATTTCACACACAACGAGCCCTGAGACTTTGACATTTGAGTGTAAGAATCACAAGTTTATTCTGGATGAAGTCTAAGAAGACTTGCTGGTATGTACGGTAGGCGGGTGTCTTAATTTCTACTAGAGTTGGACCCCGAGACGAGGCTAGTGAAGAGACACGCCAAGGCGCTGAATTAGTCAAATCAAACAGCGCGCGCTTCCCCCGAATTCCTGTTACGCATTTCTGTCCTTTTTCACGAAATCACTCTAACAAATATCCAGCACCCGAGAGTAAAGATGTTACACATCAAAAAAAGAATCTTTAAGCATAATAAATATACTATACTATTAGAGGTATTTCTCAGCCCTTCAAATACTTAAAATATGACGAATATTTTATTTGTATTGATTTCTCTATCCTTTTGTTCTCAAATTTAAAGATATATTCATTATAAAGTCAGTGAGAAATGAAAGAATTGCTGTATCTTAAAAAGATATCTTAACAGCCTTACTGAAAGACCACTGATGAGTTACATTTACCTCGCTTACTGTGTGTGTTGTCTGGTAGTGAATGAGGCTTAACCTGTCCAAGCGTACAGATTGTTTTCGTCATTAGCTCTTTTCCCTTCCTTTTGAGAAGTAAAGAATCAGAAGATATTCATTTCTAGTACTCTCTAAGTATATTCTTATAACATGTTTGAAGTAACAAAGTAGTTTTGCGATAGCAGGAATTGACCTCTCAACAAAATAAAAATTAGGCTGTGTAACATTCTGAGTGTATTATGTATTTCTCAATGATAAATTTTATTTTTAATCAAATACTTAATAAAGCTTTGAATAATAAAGCTTTGAAATTGGATTATAGTTTTAGAAAGATTTTAATTGGTGGTTTTCAATTCTATCTGTGTATTCATTTATCTATTATAATCTTTTTATGTCAGGGTCAGGGTCTTTCTATTTAACTTAAGATTGCACATTTATTTCGAAAGTTTTTGAAGAATAATGACTAGTAAATTTTAAACTCCTAGGAAATGTGTCAAACACTTCGTAAGTAAACTATCAAGAATTTCAAAAAGTTATGATAATTAACGGATCTCGAAAGCTTTCTTGGTAGAATTACAGAATCGTTACTGATAGGTAGTAAGCTCAGAAATCTAATTCCAACCAAGGGCCGTTGCGTAAAAGGATTAAGAAAATGCGTCTTGGATCAAAGTTTTCAGTTGAGCGTCTCGTGGATGTAGAAAGTGGAGTGACACTCTTCAAAAGTATCGATTTTGTCATTTTTGATCATGACTGTCAAGAGAATTTTAAAACTCAAGAGTTGAACCGAAATTTTCAGTGTATAAAAATAGACAACCTCAAAATGTTTAAGCAAACAGTGAATTGTTATTAAGTTTACTTCGGATATAAATGTACGAGCAACATTTTAAACTATTCAAAAAAATAATTTGTTGAAGTTAGTTTATTTATGCACATATCGCACAATATTTTTTTCTGTAAATGGAGAATCTATTAAATTCTTATAATCGTTAATCATTGATTAAAGTCTTTTCATCGAAATATATTTAATACTTCTTAAAAGGGTAAGATCGATATCAAAAGCAGATTTTATTTTTGATAAATGTTACAGTAAAACTTCAAAAATATGCTCTCCTTTTACGCCTGAAAAAGATAATAATAAACAACTGAGAATTTATATTTAAGACAAATATATCGTCACAATTTTAATTAGGATATAAAAAGGCGAATTGTGAATGAAACCTTATAAAGAAAATAATATTTTTTCGAGAAATAAAATCCAATAAGATTTCTAATATTTTAAGAATTAAGAAATTATAAAATAATAACAAGTAATATAAAAAAAATTAAGCCAATTTTTACTTTGTAGTGTTACTGTTGCAGATAGTTGTAACTTTATCAGAAATAACACAGAATAAATTTGAAATTAAAAATAGAATATATTTAAGGAATTAATAGCAGAAAATACTGTATTAACATCAAGTGTCATACACTACAAGTTAAAAATATATTTAAATTTGAGTCGATAATAAAAGGTATTTTATTAACTGTTGAAAATTTGAACAAGATATATATATATATAAAGGAAAATTAAGTGAAAGGGTGTAAAATTAAATGTAGAATATGGGGCATATTTATAAAGGTTTCAAAGGAAAACTCAAAGTAAATTTAGAGGCATGGAGGCATAATGTTAGAGGAAAAAAAGGGGGCATATTGTTGAAAATTTTTGAAGTGTTAATTTTTTAAAATTATATTTCAAAAAATGTAACAAAACTGCTCCTAAGTATTTATCCCTCATAAGATAATTTTCTTCCTTTGTATTCTTTATTTAAATATCTTTTTAATAAATAAATTTTGTAAATATCTAATTATAAGTTATGGGTATTAATATGGAAACCTAAAAAATTTCCGTGCCAATGCTCTTTCGTATTCTATCTTATGTAGAAAATTTGATGTGGAATCTATCGGGGAAAGACTAACTGCCTCAACATAAGTTTTTAAAACAGTGTTTAATCTCTAAGCTAGAAGTGTAAAATTAATAACAAATTTCGAAGGAAATAAATAACAACTTGGAAACCTCTTTTAATTTCACCATTTTTAACCTAAAAATCACTTAAGCTTAGTCAAAAGCATTTAAGCTTGTACTTAACAAGCAAGATCCATCCGTTTAGTGAATGGGTTTTTTACAGCATTCATAAATATTTATAAGACGCAAATTGTGAAAAATGCTTGAACGCTTTTAATGATTGAGAATACCTTCTCGAACCTTGTATCACGAGAGCTAATGGATAAAAGAGCCGTGTTAATAATTAATGGGTTAATTAATTACAATAAATCATTCGTAAAATCTTGTAATTAATATCACTTTACTTTCTGAAGTGTTCGTAGCCTTTATAAAAATAATTTTATTTAAAGTGTGCTTACCATTTAACTGTTCGTCTCAATTTTTCATTTAAATTATTTGACATTTTAATTAGGCGCAGGTAATTAAATTAAGAACGTATTTATATAGCTTCTGGTATTGATATTCATTTGCAATGTATTGAATCTCAAAAATGAAACGAGTTTGTGTGTTAATGGTTATTGGAGTGTGAATTCATTTATTAAATATTCTCATATGCAACATTTTCTTTCTGTGCATTCTAATAATTTAATATATAGTATATTTTCACTTTGTGCTTATGTTTGTTTTTGTTTAATTTGTTCGTAGGGAGTATTGGGAATCTTCTTTGAAACATTTGCTACCAAGTAACCTTGTCGTAGTCTCCCACTACCCCTTTGCATATTATCTATGTTAGGATATGTAGGATTCATAATCAATGACTACTCAAATAATAAATCACTTATTTATTATTTCTTTAAGACAGAAATTCACAATTAATAATCAACTTTAAGAACAATAAATTATCATGGAGTATTATCAGAATTCAATTATGGACGACGGAATACTAACTGATATCACGAGGGGAATAACACGTACAATCAAACTACACATTTAAATCTAAACTACAAAAGTTACAGACCTGAAATCTTCTTCAGAAGGAACCTGGAACTAGTAGAATTTATGAAGTGGCTATAATCTAGGATATCTTCAATAACTTCTGAACCGCCTTAATGAATCTTTTTTCAATAATCTTCTTTCCTCTATCAAATTTCACTTCATTTAACTAAAACGCTTAAAAACACCTTCTTAGGCAACCACGTAGTTTACTTTCAATCCCAAACACGGAGTTCTACTCTATCAAACCGCTTAGTCATCCTTATCTCTTCATTTCATTTCTCCCTTTTATATCTCTTTCGAACTCGCTAAACCCGAAACTATCTTATTTACATAAGTCACACTTTAAGCTCTCAGTGGGATTGGTCAAAATAAATACAATTTAAAGTTTTTAAGAGAAGGTTAGTGAAACGCGTAAGCACCCGTCACAACCTTTGCATGCAATATATTTCTTGGAAAGGGAAAAATGAGATGTTTATCTTGAAACCTTTATCCGGTGTGGGAGGGATGACGCCCATTAATTCTGTCAAGATTCAAAGTCCTCACTTTCGCGTAGTGTGGAGTTGCCGCGTGCACATTAAATCTGTGAAGAGCTCAAAACGTCCTCCCGTTGGTGTGAAGTGGAAGTTAAGAGAGGGGGTGCCAGTTCGGGGGTCGTTCTCATCACTGGACCGTAGTTCAAAATTATGAGGTCCGTCACCAAAAGTCCTCGTGTAGCTGAATATTGCGGCGTTAATATTCACTTACTCACACGCTTGGTGTAGTGTGGAAGTTCAGGTCAGGCGTCGTCCTCTTCATTCGATCCCGGTTCTAAATTACGCGTGGCACGTCAATTCTTGTAAGAAGAAAATATTTGTGTATGTGTGTGTGTAGATCAATATTATTGGATTCTCTGCTATCAATCTGAAAGAACAAAACAGTTTTTTAAGAGCGATGAAATGTATTGTTGTAAAGCAGGGGTGGGCAGACTTTTCCAGGGTACGGGCCTACTTCTAATTTTTTCAAGGTGTTGCGGTCCACCAGTGTCGTAGGTGTAGTGAACTAAATGAAAGTATGCAATACAGCCGGACCTCCATTTTACGAATCTCTATTTTACGAATTTCTATATTTCTCGAACTTTTTCCTGAATCCAAGAACATTTTACGATTATCTTCGTAAAATAGCCTCCAAATAGTGAAATGCATTTTCTGTTCAACGAATTTTTTTTTTACTCTTATCCGATTTTTTCCCCCTCTGTATTTTTTAAAATACCATATTTACTCGAATCTAAGGATCACTTTTTACCCGATGTTAATGCTACTGAAAATCGGGCGTGGCTTAGAAACGAAGAGAGAAAAACGTGTTGAATGGGTGTATTAGAGCAATTACAGCTTCATACATGTATTAAAAAGTATTAATATTAATAAAATAACTACCGTAAAATCCGGCGTATAACGCGCATCTATACGTTGAAGCTTCAATTTTTTATTTTTAGGTATATTGGCCGTATAATATGCACCCCCATTTTTTAAGAAGAATTTAGAAATATGCCTCTTATTGTTCTGAAGTCATTTATTCGAGTTATTATTCCAAGCAGTAGAAAAAAATAGAATACTTCAAGAGCTCTACAACACTTTACGCTCAAATAGAATGTCATTTCTCTTAAATAAACAGTATTTCGATATATGTAGAAGCCTTATTTCTTTCTGCTTATGTTTTTCTTCTTATTTTGAAGCTGTCATTTTTATACCCAGCGTATAATGCACACCCAAAAATTTCGATCGCATTGTTTGTGTTCTAAGTGCACGTTGTACGCCCGATTTTAGGTAGTTATTCACGTTTTTTGTTTTCTTTTAAATTTATTTTAATTTCGTAAAATTGTATATCGATAAACACATTTTAGACTATTTTTCAATTTTCACAAAATCTTTTTGAGAATTTGGGACGGGCTTAGATTTGAATAAATAAGGTACTTCTAGACTTTCTTATAATGGAATGATAATCAGGTCTTATAGTGAAGCGGTCACCTCAAAATGTCTTGGCGGTCACCGGTCGATCGCGATCGACTTAATGCTTACCTCGGTTGTAAAAAGTCCTTAGAATACAGGTTAAACAACAGTAAAAACTCGTAAAAAAGTTCCTTCTACTGCACTCAGACAGAACTATCAGTGTCTAAAAATACAGGTAATTAATGATAAACATTATCCGAAAGTAACCACTGGGTAGTGAGTGAAAACTTCTACACCTGAAGTAGTGCACACTCAGTTTCAGCAAGCTACCACCACTTATAGTGTGCGCGGCGAATTCGTTTACATCATAGGCTTTTCCAATAATTTCGCGAAGCATCCAGATGATTATTCAAGTCGCCCAAGAGGTGACCAACAGGCTAAATGTCTAAATTTGGTCGCCAAAGCCTGCCAACTTAGCTGTAACGTCAATATTTGAAACACGATAATAATGTAAAGAACGACGTTGTTTGCAAATACTACAGTTTTTATAATGTAATAAGTGCCTCAGAAAATAATATTAAAAAAAAATTCTTAACTGCCGAAGAACAGTTACAAAATTCACCTCCCGTGCCACTGTTTTTCCCATAGGCATGCGTTGTTACACGGTTTATTGGAGAAAAAGAAAAGACGCGTTTCCCCCGCCCCCTTAAAAATTGTTTACTTTCATTTTGAAAAAGAATGAAAAAAGGGATAAAATAATAAAAGAAAATAAAAATTTTAATCTCCAGAGTTACAACGCAATAAAAAAAAAATATAGCTTATCTGTTCTGCGATGTGTCCTGAAACATGATGGAACATGTAGACCAGTATAACATTCAGTGAATTCGTACAAAAAATTAAAAAAACTCCTTTTTCACATGGTAAGTGAAAATGACTGCAAATGAAGAATAGAAAAGAGCACACTCAACCGAAAAACAAGAAAAACTTCTTATCTATGAATTTTATTGTTCCTGAAATATACCCTTTCAAATTTCTTCCCCACCTCTTCTCCGAAATAGGTAATTTCTTGAGAAGCACTCTGTCAATGTCATTTTGTTGTATTCCAAAGCCATGGGATTAGTTTTAAACAGGGCAGCACAATACAAACAGTCCTCTTTTGGAAGGACGAGTGTACACATCCGGGGCACTAAAGGCACCAGATCAGCAGGGCGTGTATATGCACCTGCGGCACTTAAGGGATTAAACATGCAGATTTATATTACGTACGCTTTTTTAAGATAAGCACCTAAAATGAGTAACACTATTTTTGTTCAATAAAGGTTTAATGCGAAAATCGTTGTTTCGGAGAAGATTAGGTTCTAGTCTACCCTTTTGCGTCAGTTCCTTGGGCATTTTGTCAACAGTCCTCATGTAGCTTCAAGAAATATAGTGTAAATAAACAATTAATCAATGTCACATTTACGATCAACTTATCTTTTCATATAGCTCATTCCACGGGTTAAGATTATATCATGTCTAATTTTAAAAGCTTAGGATCATTTAATGGATCTATTTTTAAACACTTTTACAATCTATTGCTTTGAAATTAAATTTTTAAAAAATTCCCTCGCATTGAATAGTTAAGCAGTTTAAAAGTAGTTTCAATTTATGAATAGCTAATAGTCATTGTGTATCTCCGGGCTGGGCAAGGTTGACTCAGCTTTTCAACCCTTCAGTGGGTCGCTAAATTAGTACAAAGATTGCGTAGGAACTTAACACTGGGGTCTCGTGTCAGACTAACCACCTGACCGGAACATGTGATCATTCACCTCAGAGCTCAAGGTCACTTATTCTGAGTTGGGCAATGTAGGTCTTAGCCCTCATGGGCTGTGCGTCACTGAGTTAAGTTAATAGGTTTTTTTTTGTAGCTTCGAAATGCAACGTGAATAAACATTCAGTTAATATTAGGGCCGTTTGTAACCTCCCCGGTACCCTAGACACTTCAAATTGTTACGCTCTCCGCCATTTTTTCCTATGCACCCCCTCCTTCAGTTCTTGTCTTGCCAGCTTTTGTTCGGGAGGGAGTACCTCTTAACTATCCCACCCTTTCTTTGTTTTGTTCTTTGAGAGTCTTTCCATTATCCACTGTCCTGGACTGGCCATCAGCTGGAGGAAGGAAATGATAGTGGCATGGTTTGGCCAATCTTGTTCACTTTTTACTTTATGGTATCACAAACCTCCTACGCAAATTTGTGTAAATTACTAAAGTAAATTAATGAAGTTGTTTGCAATTACAGTATACAGTATACATTATAGTATAAAATGTTTTTAACTTGTTATTTATCACCTTTTCCACCTTTTTAACTTATTATTTATCACTGAACTATTTTACACTTTTAGTCATCCTTATTCTTCGTTGAGTCACTGTCATTGTACTTGTAGAACAAAAGTTTTCTTCGAGTTTTGATCGTTACGAAATTATTAATAACATTGTAATATTTTCAATGCATTGCGACATCAAACTAGAAAACCTTTCTTTTCCCCTAGTAAATCTCATTCAGTCTTTACTTTCTTAAGGGCAGAAATGCTTGTCTCAGTCTCACTAGGTGGTGGTACATTCGCTTAAATTTAATTTTTACTGTTTTTTTTTAATTCCAATTTTTTGCACCCTAGGTACGTTCCTCGGCGGAAAAGCGGCCCTGATAAAAATAGGTATATAAAAAGCTTGCATTCTGATGTACCATATTGAAGAAACATTTTTATCTTCTCAGTGAAATTTAGTGGTTAAATACAGTTTTTTTATTAAAATTTTTAGTTTAAGTAAAATTCGATAAATATTCCATACTTAAAATATAATATATACCAAAATACCCATTGTAGATGGATTATAATTCAAAAGCAACATTAGAGGGGAAAATATACTGCAATAATTTAGGGAGAACTGTACATATATATAAGGTTTCAACTAATTGACAGGTGAAAGCTCACCTTAAAAAGCACATTAAGATGAATATTTATACGTGCATTTATTTTTGGAAATTTTTAATTATAATGGAATTTTACTACTTCTAGTTCAAAAATTCTAGTTGCAGTTATTTCACATTAGAGTTAATAATATTATTACAAGTATTCAATTACGTCGCATACATTTTAAGGAATAGCTACCTGAATCTTATATTACATAGAAAATATGATATAGCTTACTAGCTTAATAGTTATTGATTTATTTATACTAAAGTAGATGTAATGTGCATATAATTGAAAGTATAACTTGTACGCATTAGAAAATCTTTTCAATTCCTTAGACCTTTTAAGAAAGCAGAAAAATTGTATGAAATTTAATATCGCACCCTCTTTTCTTTGATTTTATTGAAAGAGCTAATATAGCTCAGTACTTCAATTGAAATGTCACATTTAAAATTTTCTTTTTAATATCTTAAATACTGCACATTTCAACAAATCTGTCTAGACTTGATTCGGAAAGCACTTTAAATATTTTCATGCCATTCATGCTCTGGCAGATATTTATTAAATATATTATTTGATTCTTATTGAAGCAATGAATTTTGCTGCTGGGTAATATGCTCACCTTTTCAATTTCAATACATAAAATAAGAAAATATTTTCCCTGGTTTACTATTGATTCAGTTTGTGCCTTACTTTATTATACCTTTTATTATTATTTCATTACAAAGTGCTCCCAAGTTTCATACAGCTTTTTAAAATACTATAAACTATATTCTGTTCAAAAGCCATCTTGCTATAGAGCACGATAACCTGTGGTCAGCAGCATCGAGCTGACATCGTGACCATGGTAACCTAGTGCATTTATGGCCAATGTTCGAACACTGAAGTTCACGCTGGAGGGGCTGATGTACGCTAACTCTACCGTGGCTCATTCTTTATGTTGGCGTGTTGTGG
>BMAO01019111.1:0-41996 GCA_019973975.1 Trichonephila clavata | reverse complement strand
CATGTTAATATTTGTGGCATGTGATGCGTGGTCATCAGAAGTAACTCGTGGAACGCTAGCATTTGCATCTCATAACAAGACGAGGATTCTGGAAAGTATGGATGCGAATACTTAGATGTGCCCACTTTTCTGTGTATTAAGTTGCCGAGCGATTTCCTATACTACAGATCAGCGGTTTTTAAACTTTCGATCGACGCGGATCCCTTTTGAGTATCAGACTGACATCGTAGACCCCGAAGATTTTGAGAACCTCCTCTGACTTAACAGTCTTGATCGAAATATATGTTCTAGTGGAGTTTTTTCATTCAAGTTAATTTAGTGATCTAGTCTAGGACCGAACATCTTTCAATTTTTGCACGAGGCCTTTCAGAGTTTGTAAAAGAGAAAATCTTAACCTGATATGAGAAACTCCGCAAACCCTTAGAAGGGCGCTGCTGATCCCTCCCAGGGTTCCTTGGACTACTGCTGTTGTAGAGCGTCATGCTAATGTGAACTAGTTGACGATGTCTTCTCTCATCCATCTTTAGTTCTTATCCACAATTGTTCTTTGTTGTTGTCGTGTGTTTTCTACTGAGATATATATGAAGACGAGAGAGGAAAGACAGAAACATGCCTTACAAACACAGAAGAATATAGACATTTTATTACAATGATGATCCCAGCATACAACAGAAGGGATGTGCTGTTTTCTATTCGAGATGGGAATCCATTTCAGGTCAAAGTCCGACTTCTTTTTCCAAAGATTACATTCATGCCTTATTCGGGATTCGAACTCGAGCCCACTCGTTTACAAGCCGAGAGTCATATCCACCATACTGTCTGGGCGGCATTGGTCTTTGTGGGAAGGATTTTAGATGAATCAAAGTCCTCAGTTACACTAGTAGAGCAGTGGCTTCTGAAACTCCCTGCTCCTATATCACTTTCGAAGTATAGTGACCAATTAGTTGGCCTTCAAAGATTTACCTCCCTCCCCACTCATGAGTTTTTAGCATTTATATGAATACTTTAACAACAGGGGGAAAAAAAGGGAAGCATTCTTTTAAAAGTTGTTTTTATTCCAAATAAAAACATTTCAACAATGATTTTTTTTTCTTTACAAAAATATGATGAAATTCCTCGTGCTCTTAGATACATCTCTCCAACAACTTTATTATAGGGGTATATTTAATTAAAGACGAGTTTTGATCTTCATGTACACAGTTAGTGAGCTTGAATTTTAATTATGCTTTTAAATTATTTTCTAGGCACATCCAGGATTCTTTTGCGGTACAAAGTTTGAAAATAGATGATTTAGAGTTATATACGAAGTAACTTTTAAAACAAATTTTGTAAGTTCTAACAAACTGTTCTTAGGACAAACATTTACTTTTATAATTTATAATGCATTTTTGTAATTATTGTCATTTAACTTATTTTTCAAAGCAACATTTTTTTTCAAATTGAAGAATCTTTAAAATATTAGCATTTGAACTCATTAAATTTAAATTACTTAAAATATGGTTAAACGAATAAGTAATTTAATTAATCTATAGTAATATCGAAAAGAGAGTGCAATGTGCATGTGTGTGGATGAATATGTTACATTCATATTTTTTATACTCTTGTTGTTTTTTTTCCGTAAATTTTATTCTAATACTGTTTTGAGAAAGTTTACTTCAATTCATTACTGAGAGCATAACTATTTCCAGATTATTTTTCACACATAAAGACAAGTTTTAATTTCTACTTTTATGGAATCAGAAAGATCACTCAGAATGCCCGAAAAAATGCTCAGAATAATTTTTATAAATTTTGTAAGGATTAGATGAATGGATTTTTTTAAAAAAAAATAAATGCCTTTAAGATGATAAAATATTTCTATATTCTTTTTATCTCTAACAATATAAGTAACTTTATAAGTTTTCTTTTGATTTATTTGCTTTTGAATAAAATTCAATTTTGAGGATAAAAATATCAATCTAAGCAATAAAAACTTTTCACCCTTAATTATCACTTCAATTAATTTATTTAATATTTTATATTTATTAATATAGCATAGAAGTATTACAGTGTATAAAATACATTTTTCTTACGATAAATTTTAAGTGCTTCTTACTAGCGCTTTAGTCTTTTATATACAAAAAGGGACTGATATATCATATTACAAGTTAAAAAATAGAAAATAAATATAGGGGAAATGTACAAGCAGTCAGTTGTTAATGTTTTTTTTCAATTCGTTAAACTGCCTATCATATTCGTGTAGGAATTACTTATTTAAGATAGAGATAAGAACACATTAGCCTATTTAGTTGGTAATGGACTTACCCAATTTCGTAACAATGTTATCGATTTAGCATCTTAAGTACTTTGTTCCGACATGATCTACCCTTGTTAATCGATATATTTTACTTATTCCAGACGTAAAACCTCTTACCGAGATGATAATGAATTTATGGATATCTTCTAGTTCTAAATACGAAGAATATAAGGAAATGCTTAACTGTAATATTTTTGCAATGATATTATTGTTATCTTTAAGAGCCTGAGCATAAGAAATCAAAAATGCGGAAGGTGTTTTTTAAAACATAAAAAATAACAATATCTCCACTGCAAGTATATAATAACATGATGTAATACATTTTCTAAAAAAAATTGCAATTCTTTAATTACTCCCAATATTTTGTTTCTTGTAAAGATTTTATTTATGATAATGGTACATTCAGCTAAAAGATTTTTTTTTATAAAACAGGATAGAGAGAAATTTCTCCTACTTTAAAATCTGTATGCACTCATTTACACTTTCAAGAAAATCTATATAACAACATATACGGTAAATCTGTTGAATAAATTATTACGTTTTATAAATTCAAAATTGAGACATTTTCCAAAATTATTTTTTTCGTGTTTTCAAACTAGAATGAAATATCCAGAACCAAGCTTAGATGACAAAATATGTCGCATAAATGTGATAGGTTCTATGCTCTATTTGGCGAGCGAAAGATCCATTGAGTGTGTATTAGCAATGTTATATAAATACACATAATAATTTCAAGTAATTAACTGTCAAATTTAAATTTAAAAGCGTATTTTTTGTTTGAATGCTGACTATATTTGTGTTTTCTAGATATAGAGTTCTTCTGATACAGAAAAAGTTCTTAAAACATAACAAAATATATGTTTAGTCAAAGTATTTGGAAGTTGAGGAACATAATTTCTCAAAAAAGTTCCAAAAAGATTTTCAAGCTTGGATTATTCATGTACCAGCAATACTTTGTTCATTGTAGTTTTTTAGTGCTAGAGTCACAAAATCATGTGAAGAATGTGTAGAATCACAAAATCATGTGAAACACACACAATACGCATTTGGAAATATTACATTCAATACATTTTCACCTAAAATATTTTTTGTAAAGTGAATCGTAAGCATTTGTGTGTTTTAGTTGCTTAATAGTTACTAAAAACAGCACGTGTGCAGTATTAGCGTAAATAATCTTGAAATGAATTCGATATAACACTCTTAGATATTCATTATGTAAATCAAATAAACTAACATTTAAAAACACGAAATTAAGGTATCCAACTACCCCAAAATTGTGAATTTTACCAAACATTGACAAATTTTTTTTTATGATTTCTTTTATAGACCATCATATTAGCTTTTTAAAAATACCAAGTTTGTTACTTTCCATTCACTAGAAGACAAACTACAAGTGTTTTAGTAAAAGCAGATGTCATTACTTTAAGCAAAATGTCATACATTAAAGCGCGTTTTACTCAAAATATGTTTTTTTTTTAAATACTCATTGCTCAAAAAGTTTTGGAAATAATTAACTGAACTTTTTTGTGTATGTTCCGTATAATAGTAGAAGTGTTTTAATTTTCACTGTTTTATTACAAAATTTACAGCCCCTTATGTGAAGATAATCACTGCTTTTTTAAGCAATTTCATATAATAACAAAGATAAAGTGCTCTAGTTTTTGTAAAAATTAAAATATCTCTTATCCTGAAGTTCATTTCAAAAATGAATAGCATAGCAAAACATTAGAATTGAAAAATTGAAAATCTGTTTAAGAAATTTTGGTACAGAATGGGCCGCGTTTATGTTATTTTTTGTCAAGTTTTATTCATTTTTTCCCCATTTTAGAATTAATTTCTTTTTCTATTCTTAATTTTAGCATATTTTTCTTAAAATGTACTAAACAAATATAAAAAAAATCCCCATATCTCCATTTTTGGAAAAAAAGTTGTCGCTAGTGGTCGAATTCCTTAAATTATTAAATTTAATAATCACAGGTAATGCTTGTTCAAATATAAAAATAGATATCCCATAAAACAATGCCCTTTTTTTAAAAAATAATTTTCTCTCTTTTCTTTTCAGTTTTAAATTTAAAGTATTTATTGAAACTAATTGACCATTGTGTGTATACCTTCTTTATCAAATTTGAATACTGGAATGCCCGGAATGCATATTTAGAAATAATATCACAAACATCAAAATGGAAAGAACTCTTAGAAATACTTAACAATGAACAACTATCAAAATAAAATTAAGCTGGTATTCGTGGTTCTAATGAAAAGTTGTAATGAAAATCTTTATTTTCAGCCAAAAGTAAGCAAAACTTCCTTTTTGCTATTGAGTTATAAGAATTTCTTTCATAGAAAGAGGAATTCTAGCGTGGCGCGTTATACCGCGTCAAAAACTTTTTATCGACATTCGTAATTATTCTGTGACATCTTAGGAAATAAATAATTTTCTTAAGTCAAGATCAACTGTTAAATGCATGCATATTTGAAATTAAAAGGGGGAAATGCTTTTTTTTTGTCTGTTGGAATTACACGATGACCGTTATGATAAACTTAATAGAAGTTTGTCTTTATAGAATCGTTTATTAAGCCTTGGCAGCAGTGTTTCAATGACCTGAAAGTGAAAGAGCTCGCCTTTTTCGTTCTTTACGTCATCAAGGATTTTAGGGAAGAAATGCAAAATGGGAGTGCAAAAATTGCAGCTTGAATGCGACAAGCGTCATTTCACTTTGCGTATGTCATCTGAGGTTTATCGAGTTTATCTCCGAAAACAGGAAATATATTTTTTGTGTTTAAAAATGTTATAAGTATAGTCATATCTTTTTCCGTTTATGTTCTTATGATTTAGAACCTTCTTAAGTTCCTATAACTAGCATTATAAAAATAAAAAATAAATCAATTCCTACTTAGGTAAACAAAGAAAAAGTTTATTTTAGTTACTTTTTATTGAAAATTACAATTAACGTTCTCTATTATATGTATATACATATGAAAGAATCATAATATTAAGTGGCAAAATAGAAAGCTATTTTCCTTGCAATTTTCCATTTTTCTTTCTATAAATGGTGTTAAAATGTTATTTTGCTTGTTACGATTTACTAATTAATTAAATTTAAATATTTCAACAAAATAGTATAGTAAAAAGAATTTATATTCCGAGAAATTAGGCCCTTCCAGGTGGAATTTGAAACAACAACCTTTGGATGAGAAGTCCAACGCGCTATACATTGGGCTACAAGGACTGAAGATCGATTCTCCTTATTATATATGGTATTAGACTATTATTTTTAGTTGTTATTATTTATTCATTAATTAAATTTAACTAATGAATTAATATTTGAAAAAAAAAACTGTACAAACATCAAGTGTTATCCACTACACGTTTCAAAAAAATGTATTTGAACTTGAGTGGATGAATAAAAAGTATTTTATTAACAATTTTAATATTAACAAGTGCAAATGAAAATTTTAAAGTTATGTATTTTCGTAAACAAGAATAATGCTATGCCCTATATAAATAGAATAATTAATTAAAATTTATGATCGTAGCGAGTGCTTATTAACCAAATGGTAAATGTCAAACCAGTTTCGTTTCCAGTAAAAATAAATTGCATAATTTTAACTAAATAAAATGACTTACGATATACGTATATGTTTATATATTTATTATTCTGTGAACGCATTTAAAAAGAGCTTCCGTCCATGAAGTTAACATTAAACGGCCATTAAAAACAAATAACTCTAGAAAAGGAAATAGAACAAGACTAGGAAAACACTCAGCTCAATAGTTCTTATTTTGGTTAAACAATAGTCAATTGTTGACAATTCTTGTATTTATTGATTTCAACAAATTTTAAAAATGACTACTTGTTTATGAATTATGTGTAGAATATATTTAAAACAACAATATAATCCTTGAAATCTGGGATTAGAACTAGCCAGAGTTTGTATTTCTAACGAGCATTCAAGGCAACCCTTGAATATATAACATTTTTTCCATCCGAATTATTTTATCTCTCTCTAAGCACTGTTTGACTGTTCGAATCACATCAAAATCAACGCCGCCCTTTAATATAATAACACCCTTGAGAAGTAAGTGAATAATAACAATAGCTACAAAGCCAAACAAATCCCGACCAGCCGAAATTAGCAATCCAGAGAAATCTGACAAATCGCACGCCTTACGCTCCAAATATCAGCCCCATTATGTCAAGCGTCTACAGAGAGTGAAAACACATTCTATTGCCCTTTTTCCTGTTGTTTTCCTACAAACATAGGCACTTTTTGTTTCTTTTTTGGAAAGGGCTCGGTCACTTTGCAACAAACAATGGATCATGGTCGACAGCTTCGGTAACCAGTCGGTATGAAAGATATGGATCGTGTTGCTATCATTTAAATATGTTTGACATTTACTGGAACTTGTAAGAACCGAGGAAATTACATAAAATAAATAACTGATCACGACTTTCCGTCTCGTAATACTTATTTAACATTACTCAAGTTTAGGATATCCGTTGTGGGAGCTTTAGTGTTTTGAGGGTGAATTATAAAGGAATTCTTTGGAAAACCGAGTTAGTCGGGGTTCCCATAATATCAATTTGATTGATGAAATTTTCGTCTGATTCATATCGTGAGAAATGAAGAGCAAAAATTTCTGTACCTACAATTTAATGAACAATCACGAAAATTGTTGTTTAAAAAGTTATATTTGAATTTATGCATAGATTTTGATAGCATCAGACTATTATCCAAATAAAATATGCTAATCGAAATAAAATTCGTACATATTTATACACGAGGTGGATGGACAATTTTACAGAAACAATTCCTACATTTCATATACTTAAATGCTGCTAAAAGTCATTGATTTATAGTATGTTAACATAAAAGATAAACTATTTTTTAAATTTTATTAAAATTTTTTATGATAAGGATTTTTTTGCTTTTGATTAAAGAATGTTCAATAACATTTAAATTTGTTTTGTAGTTATAAAATTAAATTCAAAAAGATTAAATAGAGACTGCATTATTCAATCCAACATTAATCATTTAAAAGATTTAAAAGTATTATTACAATAAATTCAAAAGATAACGTTAAAAATAACTCTACATTTATAGTTACATGGAGTATTTGATGAACGCAAATGTCTGTTAATTAATTGCAGAAACATATTCATACAAAATATTCCTTCTGGTCGAACCATTAAGCTAAATAGTAAAATTTAATGTTACTATTATTAACGGACAGTTTATGAACTAATCAACTCAAAATTATTTAAAAAAAAACGTAAATAAAAAAAAATCTGATGTATATTCAGTATATTCGTACCACTGCATGGTAGAAGAACGTAAGTTTCTGTGATATATCTAATACTATATGAAAGATGTAATTTTGTATGTGTTTGTTGCAAAGGTTAGTCACACCTTTAGTAGACCGAAGTAAGAAAATTCAATTTACGTATATTTTAAGAAGTTGAATTTTTTATAATGTGTATTTGTTTGAAGGTTGTGACGGATCTATACTCGTCCTTCAACTAATACTCATGGGAAATTTTTGGGTTATCAATCACAATCATCCCTTTTGGAAGAAGAAACCGTAATATGCAGATTAGGTCGGTTATATATAGTATCGGTTTTCTAGCTAGTAGGATAAATAGACGGAGTTACATGGAAATTGAAATATAGAGAATCTGACGACGAGGGGAGATAGCTACCAATCAGGAATTACTATTTGTTGATAGCGCGTTTCAGGCATTAAATAGTTGAAGATATTAAAGTGACGATTGGTCACCATAGCTTAATTGTAACTCAAATATTAGAGTTGTGGATTGATCCCAAAAATGTGAGTGAGTGAGTGAATATTAACGTCCCACTGTTCAGCTACACGAGGGCTTTTGGGGACGGTCCACGTAATTTTGAACCATGGTCAAGTGACGCGGACGATACCTGAGCTGGCACCCCTTTCCTAACTACCACACCACACCAACGGGAGGACGTTTGAGCTCTCGACAGATTTAACGTGCATCGTGCCCCTACACGGCGGGTCTTCAGTGGTACTGGGATCGAACTCTTGACACGCTAGCCACGATCCGATGCCTAGACTACTTGGCTACCGCGGCCACTTTGATCCCAAAAAAAGGAGGTTTAATATTATAGAAGTTTTCTCATATTTCGCGTTTCTCGTGATTTGTTCTCCTATTGCTTTTAGTAGGAACATCTCCTCTTGTTTGAATGATAGAATTGTGTTTGTTGATAATTTGTGTGTTGAATAAATAGTTGAAAAGTATTATGGCGAGTCATCCTTCACTTTCTCCCACACCTCTAGCCGGAGCCGAGAGTAGATCTAATACATTATAAGGTTAAATTGACAAATTAATAATAGAAAGGTAATTTTTTATTTAAAAATTAAGATGCTAAAATGCAATCAAAATTGATAATTTCTAACAGATACTTCACAGAAAGTTCTTATTTTGAGAAAAATTATTATTGATGTTCATTTATGTATGACAAAGTATTTCATGCTTTTATATTCTGTAGGAATTTTTGAAAATTGTGAAAAAAACTCTGCGATATAGTTAATTTTGCTCTATCTGCTATATTAAAAACCTAGTCAGATACATCAGTTGCTCATTAGAAATTCACTACTATGTATTAATATTCTTTGTTATTGCTACGTTAAATTTCAGTATGAGACCAGAAATATTTTAGGCACATCCTTTAGATCATAGATTCTCAACCTTTTTAGATGTGCCGCCCCCTTTTCTAGTAAATATTTCGATACCACCCCTTACCATTCTAGAGAAATAAGAGTGTATATAATACATGGTGAAAACAAGAGTTAAATTTTAAAAAAAAATATTCTATTACTAATGAAAAACTTTTTTTAATTTAATTTTTTTCTAAAGACTCAATTTTTTTACTTGCTAATCTAAAATAGTAAATGCCACAAATATATTTAAATGAGTAATATTATATATTTTAGGGAAAATAGGACATTGGTGCTTGGCAGGATATGGTTGGATATTTGATAGGATATTGTTATTTTGTAAATTGACAGATTCAACCCTTAAAGAATCACTCTTTAATTCCTATGGTCAACATATTTAATTATATTTCTTGGATAATATACGCAATTAAATGCAGTGGACGAAACATTTTTAATGCTGCTCACAAAGACAACACGTGGACTACAGAAATTAAAATCCGCTATATCATTCAACTTAATGTAGGTCTGAATGTAATGTAATCTTTAAGTTTTTCATCCACTTCCCGAACTACCGAAATATGTGAATTTTCATACATTGATATAGAAATGATTTAAATAAATACAATCAAGGTAAACAGTAGTAAATTTTATTTTGTTAGTACATATCAACGTGTTTTTTTTAGTCTTTTTTAGACTATATTTGGTTAATCTGCCCAAGCACCTCCGTGCCATTTCAACGCCCCTAATTTTCTCTGAGACTTTTACTGCCCCCCTGAAAGCCTCAAACGCCCACAAAGGAGCCTTATTGCCCACGTTGAGAACCTATGCTTTAGATCAGAGGTTCCCAAACTTTTTTGTCTCGTAGACCCCTTGCCATGTTTTTCGGTTTGCGCAGACCCCTGCTTAATTAATATTGAATATTTGTAAATTTATCAACTTAAATTCTTTTTAACCACTGGTACTACTGCTCATACTTTAAAAGAATTAAATTTCCAACTGTAATGAAATATAGTGTTTATAAAGTAAAAAACATATGTTAATTAATTAAATTAAAATTAATTAAATAAATAAAATTGTTAAATAAACTAACTAAACAACAAACGAATTATTTTAATGGGTAGGATGAATCTCTAGCACTACAATATCTAATTTTCAACATTTGGTATTAATCTTGTCTGGTTTATTTCTAAATTTCCTCCTTTAGTAGTGTCCAGTTTTTTTTTTCTTCTTCCGAGATTAGCAACCACGCTGAAATTCTTTCACTCTAGGAAAAGCAATGAAAAACTTTCTCACGATATTCCATAAGTTAGGACAAATAACAGGTTTGTCTTTTTTGGCCAAAATTGCTGCCATCTGTTTCTAAACAATAAGATCTTCGTTAGTGCTTATTAGTTCCTATTGTAATTTGATATTTTTTTTTTCGATATGATCATATGAATTCATTACCTACTGTGGTATTGCCATAGTCAAAGCTTTCTCAAACCTGGTTTCAAAATCTGAATAAAAGGCATTCAAATGTTGAATGTAGGTTAAAACGTTCTGATAGATTGCCTGCGAGAAATTAAGAAAATTCGGGATCTCCTCTATTATATTTCTTAAACTTAAATCAGGAAAGAAAACCTGAAAGGGTTCTTGTTTTAATAAAATTTATGCTGTCACCTTGTAAATGCAAATTAACCTCATTAAATTTAGTAAATAAATCTGTTAAATAGGTAAAATTCGGTTTACAAGTGATTATAAATTTTCTTCTTAAAGTTACGATCTAGTTTAATGAGAGCCAGTATCACATAGACCCCTATTTACACCTCATGGACCCCCAAATTATTTTTCGGCTGGCGTAGACCCCTTGGAGGTCGTCATAGACCCCTGGGGGTCTATATAGACCACGTTGAGAACCTATGCTTTAGATGATAATAGAGGTCCAAGCATTTTTCTAGCCATACATAGATAATTGTTTAACACTGAAAGCGTCACAATAATATGAAGCTAATCTTATAACTGCTGTGTGTAGACTCAGGACTTGTCTCTATTAGAGCAAATAATTTGTTGTTTAAATAGATGTATACTTTATTCTTCTAAAACTGTATCTTTTAATTTATATTGTATGGAAACAAAGCCCTATGAAATCTGAGTAGTACTTTTTTCTTTTGTGGCTATTACGAAAATGTAAATACAATTAAAATGTTTACGATTATTTTTTATTAAATCATGCTATTATGCCTGAGGTGTTCCAAGTTACTTAGTAGCAAAATGATAAGCATCAGAATGTGTCACTCCGCAAAACTATGATTAAGCTGAAATCATGCAGCTAACATTGCATATATATATATATATTATATATATATATATATATATTATATATATATATATATACATATATATAATTTCACAATTAATACATTTTAATTTCTTACATGGTAAGTTTCTACACCAATATATCGTTTGCAGAGATGATGAATTTGTCAATGTAATGTATGTGTTCTGCAGATATCTTTTTCAATAAGTACCGTAAAATCCGGTGTATTACGCGCATTGGTGTATAATGCCCACCTATACTTTCAAGCTGCATTTTTTAGTTTTTAGGTATTTTTGGCGTTTAATGTACACCTTTTTTTGTACAATTGCACTGATCTTATGTTTTGAAGTAATTTATTCGAAGTATTATTCTAGGCTTTTGATATTAAGGGTATGCCATTTCTTTTAAATAAATAGCATTCCCATCTATGCATAAATCTGATTTTTTTAATGCTTATTATTTTCTTTATTTTTGAAGCTATCATTTTTAAACCCGGCGTTTAACGCGCAATCGTAAATTTCAATCTTATCTTCAATCTTAATCTTCAATCTTTCAATCTTCAATCTTTTACGCTGGATTTTACGATAATGCTCTTTATTTCTTTCTTAGACTTAGACCTGTGGCTGGAAGAAAGATGGAATGTGTATGAAACTTTAGTAGAATTTTTCGTTGAATGTGACCGATGGTAACTGGTATTGAAGGATTCGAGTAATAAGTTGAAATAAACGTCATATCTCCATTCTTTTCTGTGGAAGGATATATAATATTATTATTATTTTAGAAGAAAATATATTAAAATAAATTATATATTAGAGGTTTTTATTTATGTTTGACTAATTATCTGCAGATTGTTATGGTTATTAACGTCGTACAATGAATGTCAAAATCAGTTTTTTTACCATGTTTTCTCATTTTTCAGTCTTTGTTCCATAGAGATTTGGAATATTTTTTTTACAATTTTTTTCCATATTTATCTAGTATGCCCTATGATTCTTAATTACCTCTGTCATTTATTAGAATATATGAAACGAGAATGGATTCTTTATAATGATATGAGCATAAAAATTTCAGGTGAATTCAATTGGAATTATAAGAATGGAACATACAAAGCTCAAACTATTTGAAATTAACTATGGTCAATTTTATGAACGAGTTCAGTAAACAACAGACAAGAAATCAAAAAATATTCAAATGAACAGAATTTGAACAAAAGCTAATTAATGTTTATAAAAAAATAAGAATAAATTATGTTTTGAATATATCAGTAGTAAGGTTACTATATAATGAATACTGTATTAAGATATGATCCATTACAATATGGTATTATTTAAGAGAATTAAAAGATGCTAATGCAGTAATTTCAAACTGTGGGGCGTGATAACCCTATGTGGATGACGCAAGCATATTGAAAAGTTAAAAATAAAACGTGATTTAAAAATTATTAATTTACTAAAAGTAAGCAAAACAAATATATATTCTGACATAATTAAATAAATTACCTTTTTACGCTGATATAATGTACATATAAGTGTATTTTTAATGCAAAATGTACTTGATAGTTATTAATACTAAATTAAGAACATGTTTAATAACTATTAGTGACTTCTAAAGGGATTTTAAAAGGAAGGTTTAATATTAGAAATCGACAACACACACAAACATACATTCTAATTTCTTTTTCTACGAGTATAATTTCTTTAAGGAATCCGTATAGATCTGGATGGATGAAAAATGGATAATTGAGGAAATAAATATTTAATTTATAATTAAAAATTATTCTGCAATCTGTTCTAATTTAAAAACTTGAATAAAATATGATACTTATCCTACTTAAAATGTCATTGTATGGATGGGGGGAGGCGGTGAAAATTATGATTGAAAATCGGGTCACAAATATTGAAAGTTTGAGACGCACTGTGCAAATGAATTGAAATCTTTATCAAGAATGTTTAGTAAATAAAGATGAACTATTTCTATGAGTTCTATTCAATTATCATAAGTGAAGTACAATAAATTTTGAAATGTTCACAAAATTGTTTTTTTTTCATAAATTTATCCTGTAAAATTCGAATTACTTTTTCATATTAAGAGTTTGTGTTATGTAGAATTAGAAATTTAATCTAAACTTAATCTACCTCACATAAAAAAATGAACATAAATATTTAAAGGAAATTATTTCCAGTCGTCGTGATTACAATATTTGTGCATAGAAGCTAATTTAAATTGTTTTTTAGGAAGCTGTTGATGTAACTTGAGATAATAACGTTATAAACATAGCTTTTATAAAAGAAATCAATGTTTTCTAGATATTATGATGACCTCGTATAAATCATGCATAGAAATATGTAATTTGTCTCATGAAGCAAAAAGCAAGTTCACTTCAATAAAAGCTTATCTAAGCTTTTCATCATTCTCATTATTCAAGTAATATAAAAGCAATAATTAAAGTATTGTAAATCAAGATTTGATCAAAGAGGCAAGGTATCTTTACTTTTTTTAATATACAAGAAGCAGAAGTTATTTCTTGTTACTAGCGGATTTGTTTTAATGGTCGGAAATTATTCTTAGAGATCTTAATAGTGTGAATTTATGCGACATCACGTAAGGAAACGATTTGGGTTTTATAAATACATTATAAAAGTGATCTTTTAAAAACATTTAACAGACGTTAAAAATAAACATCTGTAGAAAAGGCAGGTAATATTCATTGTGTTTTTTGTAAAAAACTTTTTAGTTTGAATTGATAATCGAATAAAAAATTAGATTAAATATGACACTCTCACATTTCCAGTCAATTTTAAATAAGTTCTTTCAATTTAGTATATAGATTTATTGATTCAGTGTGTGTTATTCTGTATTAAAGGTAAAAAGTGTAAGTTTTTATGGAATAGATGCTCAGATTAGTTATGATTAGGATCTTCAGTCCGGATCTCGGTTTTTTTTTCAAATCCCGGGACTTAATTTTTTTTCTGAATTATATTTTGAAAATTTTTTCAAAGTATTGTGAATCTGGTATTACACTTAATCTATCTTATTTACTTTTTTTGTACTGTATATGGTTAGTGTTAGTTTTCTTACGTGTTGAACCTTGAAAGTGTTCGAGAAAGATGTGTAAGTTAAACCATGAAATTTCATGTTTTCTCTTATTTTTTTCTGTAACTTTCTCCCAGGGGTCAGAAAACGAACCCCCCCCCTTTAGGATGTCCGGTGTCGGTTAACGTGGACAGAGACATTTAGAACTTTTGGAAAATATCTAGTAGGGTATTGAGCCCTGGGATCCGGAATTACGAAACCCCTGGATCTGGAATTACGAAACCCTGGATCGCGGTGTTTCTTCCAATCCGAAATCTCGGGATTAAAATAACTAATTCCTGGATGTAATTTTTGTCTGAATTATATATATTTAAAATTTTTCTCATAAAAATTTTTATAAGAATTAAATTTTCAAAAATTTATATTCTGTTTATGAAATATTTACGTAGAATATTTTTTGTGCAATTATAAGTGATAAAAATACCGTTTTTTATAATATACTGTGCATATATTATAAAAAAATATATGCATGGTACGGGAGAACGTCGCAAGGATCTAAGTGGCTCATTGCAATGCTTACACAATAATATAAGCAACATCACAAGAATAGATTTTGTCACAGTCCTTCTTCAATTAAATGCCGTTAATTAATAGCGGACTGCTGGAAGACTTAAGACACTTCAAATCCCATTGCATGACTAATAGCTCATGCAACTGGATCTTCAATTTCGAATGAGGTAACACTTGAAATTGATTCACATTCTGATTCAATAACTGGATCAATTTATATACAAAAACCATTAAGTGTACCATAAGAACTAAATAAAGTTATAAAAGAGGTATATGCACCATTAAATTTGAAACACTATCAAAAATTCAAAAAGAAATGCCTCTTTTTTTAAAATGGAGGGAGACAGGGTGACTACCTGAAAAGAACATACTCCTATTTAATAATGATAATACTTACTGGTAAAGAATTCGAACGTGCATTTTCTACGGCAGGACAATTTCTAACAAAAATAATAAGCCGTTCCAACGATGAAATGCTGGAGGAGCTGTGTTCTTAACTGTGTTCTAAGCTTATTTACAAAAACACAAGAAATGAAGAAATGCTTTTTTAAAAATTTCATTATGTACTATTTTTATTTAATTTTTATGATGTATTAATTTTTTTATTTATTTCATTAAAATAATATTAAATCAATTTTTAATTATATTTTTAGTCTTATTATGCAATTTCAACTACGCTAATATATAAGTATTTTTAATAAATAGTCCAATCCTAATCCCGATCCCGGGATTTGGATAATGTAATCCCGAAGTCCCGGGATTGAAAATATGACACGGATTTGCAAACCCTAGTTATGATCATGAACTGTTGAGATACATTCTCCCCACTATAATGGAAGTTTACATATATATATTCTATAATCTACTAGAAGGCTACCAAAAGCAAAAAAAAATTTTTTCATAAATATTTATTTGAATATTACTACAAAGAAAACATAGTAGGAAGAATATTATCGGTCGTTTTTGATGTTAGACATCGCATTGCTTACTATTTTTGTATAATTATAAAATAGTAAGATGCAATTATTTTAAATTTAATCACTTGCATTCTTGTTCCATAATTTCACAAGAAAAATAAAGCAAATTGTTAGTTTGAAAAGATATAGATACAAAAAAAAAAAAAAAAAAAAAAAAAAAAAAAAAAGAACAAGCAGTCCATTATTATCTCTCCGCTAGGCGCACATCAAGAAACTCCATCCATAGGCGCTGCCTCTCTTAGATGCATCACCTTATACTTGCGTTTGAAGATGGTTTAAACCAGTGATTCCCAAAGTGGTCTATAATGACCCCAGGGGTCTATGACGACCTGCAAGGGGTCTACGGAGTGAAAAAATCATTTGGGGGTCCATGAGGTGTAAATGGATGTCTATGATAGTGGTTCTCATTGAACCAGATCATGACGTTAATCTTAAAAAAATTTGATCCAGTGGGAACCAGATTTTACCAATTTAATATTTACTAAACTTAATGAGGTTAGTTTGACAACATAAAAGGTGACTACCATACTAGGTGACAACATAAATTTTATTAATACAAGGACTATTTCAGCATTTCTTTCCAAAATTAAGCTAAAGAAGTATAATATTGGACGTCACGAATTTTATCAATTTTTCAGTCTGTCAGGACATTTTAACCTACGTCTAACATTTAAATGCTCTTACACAGATTTTGAAACTAAGTTTGAGATTGTTTTTTTATAGTAATACAGAAGAGTAGACACTGATTTCAAATAGTCACTTTGAAAAAAAAATGTCATATTGCATAAGAACTGATTAGAATAGGTTCCTAATGAAGATTTTAAAATAAAGTTTAGAAACGGATGTCAGCAATTTTGGCATTAAAAAGACATACCTGAGATTTGTCACAAATTATGGAACATCATGAGAAAGTTTTTAAAGTGTTTTTCCTTGTGAGAGGGTGTTTCACTGAGTTTACCAATCTCAAAAACAAAACAAAAAAAGAAAGGAAAAGAGAAAAAGTGGGCACTTACGAACAAAGGAAGGTTAGGGTTAAACTTGGCAAGATTGATGTTAAATGTTGAAAATTTGTTATTGAAACACCAGATTCATGCACTCTTCAGTTTTAAACGCAGAACTATACTTCATTACAGTTAGAAATTTAATTTTTGAAAGTAGTAGCATCAACTATCAAAAAGACATTTAAGTTGATAAATTTGCAAAAATTTAGTATTAGGTTGGCAGGGGTCTACCCGAAACCGAAAAACATGGCAAGGGTCTATGAGACAAAAAAGTTTGGGAACCTCTGGTTTAAACATTTTATTCATGAGATTTGACATTGTTATATTAAAATTATTAAGATAAGGTACTGTTGATATTAAGAAAAATTCTTAATTTTTGTAATATCTATAGCATTATCTACCTATCAAAATTACGGATTGTCATTGAAGTTATAGATAATAGATAAAAAAAAGCACCTATCTACCCAGAGGGGATTAAGAGTGTTGCGGACCTGCGCCGTGCCCCAAGCTTGAAGGATTCCATTTATAAATTCAACGTGCAAGAAAAATATCTTAAACCGATACTGTTACTCCGATGATTTCCTTGTATTTGAGTCGTGTAGTAGCCTTAGCCATCTTTTCCCGTATATTTGAATTGTTACAATCTGTACAAACTTTTCCCTGCATTTTTTTAACAAACTTTATTTTAAACAAATGAATACTGTTAAAATCAAAAAAATTTATTTTCAGTTCACAGTCGTGCTTAATTACTTTAGGGTAATTTTACATTGATTGAAAAATATCTCAAAACCAAGAAAAAAATGTCGACTAATAAAACTTCGGGATTACAAACGTCAATCGGCTACCTATACAAATGTATAGGTAACATATTTGATTAAAGTTTCAAGATCACAGGTAAGTGCGAGTTGAGCCATTTCAAATGTGTAATGAAAGTACATTAAAAACTGGTGTAACCACCCCAATTTTAAATGCAAGTATGCAAACTTGAATGCCATGTGTCGTACTGGTACAGGATATCAGTTTGTGGGAAGGAATTGCATGCCTGTTGCTCTTGGTCGGTCAATATAAGGTTGTTTATTTCTGGTTGTTGATGAAGCTGGCATTGCCGCCCAATGATGTCCCATTCGTGCTCGATTGGAGAAAGATTTGGTGATCTAATAGGCCAACGTAACACGTTAAAACCCTAAAGAACCTGTTGGATTACAACAAGGATGAGTGAGCACTTTATCCTGTTGGAAAACATCCCTTGAAGGATGTTTATAAATCTCAGAGCAACATTATGAATAACCGGATTGACGCACTAGTTTGCAGTTAGCGTATGTGCATTAATCTCGAGAAGGCTCCAATAATCAGAGAAAATTGCACACGCCAGACAATAACTTAAGGTGCAGGCCCAGTGTATCTAGGCGACAGAAAGATTATTTGCAGGCGCTGACATGGCCTTCTTCTAATCATTATACAGCCATCACTGCAGTGGCGTAATGTACACTCCTCAACCTCCACATCACTGGCTGGGCCAGAATTTTATAGCTCCATAGCCTCACTGATATCAAGTATGGCTTGGGGCCTTAAACTTGACTTTGCAGGGGGCTCCTAATATTCTCCGTTACGCCATTGCATCTCTGGCACCAATATAGAAACAGCTTTGATCGGAGAACACAACACATCGCCACTCCTCTCTCCGATGATCTAGCGTGACATTACTGAAGTCACAGATGTCAATGATTTAGAGCTAATGGTACGAACGCTACAGGACCTCTGGATGGGAGCTATTTCTTAAGCGATTGATTTGTTATAGTTCACTGTGTCACTCTGTGCTGGAAAAAACTGAAATTTCTGCTCTAGATGCAGTATGTTACTCAGCCATATGGCAAATACTGTGATTTTCTCTGTCAATGGTGACCCGTGCGAGATAGAGCCAAACTTTTCTTGAGGTAGTGCCTTCCCTGGTCCACTGCAACCGTATCATTCCTTCCAAGTCATTCTGTATAAATAAATATATATATGTATATGTTATATGAAAGCAAGAGAAAGACTTTTAAGGATATGAAAAACTGTTTCTTGACTGGGACTCCCTCTGGCAATGTTACTATTTTGAAAGATAAGTCACATTAAAAGTACTCATTTTACAGTGAGAGAGCAAATAATGGTTAGAATCATGAATATATTTTCAAAGACGTAGTCAAATATATTAATATTTTAACTCTTTGGCAGCAATAAACTTTGTATCTGCATCCTTCAGTATCTGTGTTATATTTAAAGATAATTAATATTAATTTAATACATTTATGGTTCCATAAGATTCGATTAGGTTTACAGCTCCATAAATGCTAATTTTTTGGATAGTTTTATAAAGAAAAAAATACATTAAAACTACAATACTAAGTCTGTGATTATACAGATCTAACGTTATATGCGTGTATGCGAATTCCTCTCTTTTTTCAAATCCGCCATAAGGTATATTAATTCTACGTAACTACTATTGTTTTTGCATTGAACGCTTATAGAGGCTTACACAAAAATCAATAAATTGCAACTGCGTAGCAAAAGAAAGCTTTTACAACATCCGAGTGTGTGTTTTGAAGGTCTAGAACCAAAATCTCATCATTCTTTTCTTAGGAGGAATAAATTACATCTGATTTTCAAAGGACGTTATACAAAATTAAAGAGCTATTTGTTAAGCTGTCAGCAAAGTACTTGCAAATTACGTGATCGGGGTACTGTTCCCTTCAATAAGAAAATCATTTTCCTTCTCAACAGAAATAGTTTTTTCCTTCTGAAAACAAAGCATTTCAAAGAACAAAGGCTCTATTTGACAGGTTAATGGTCAGTTTTGATGAAAGGTGTGATAAAGAATTCAAATTATGCACTTGGTGTAAGATTTAAATAATGTGGACGAAGCTTTTCAAGGGTCTGTATGGTGACAAGAGGAGAAATAAAAAAAGATTCCATGATATTGATATTTTGGTTTTTTTTGAACAATGCGTCTACATTCGAATCAACAGTGTTTTGTTTTGTTGTATTATTTCTATAAAATTCTGATAACAATAGCAACAGTCACTGCTAAATATTTATAAGTACAGATACCGTAATTTATAAATGATAATTAATTATTCTATTCCGTATACTTCTAATTTGCATAGTAACACCATTGTTGAAATACATCGCGTGAGACTGATAAATTCCATTTGCTTAGTCACGATTGTTCTTTGGATATTTTAAATAGCTTTTGAATGCAAAATTTCTGATACTAGGTTAAAAGCCTTAAGGTACAAATAGGCATTCATTTTAGAGGTAGAAATGGAATTAATCTATCAAAAAGGTTAGCAAATATTTGTTTGAATTTTTTCATTGTCTTTGCTTAAAAGAGGAAGTGTATTCCGAATTTATTTTTATCTGAGGGAATAGACTACGTTCGGAATCATGATTTTGAAAAAGAGTATAAATGAATAATTTTTTGATATTTAATGTGTTATTTGAATTAGATTACACTTATGAAATTGTTTTATGAATATTATAAAAAGAAAAATTATTCAAATGTCATTTTTTTAACAAAAAAAAAAATAAAATAGAAGGGGACATTTTTTTTAAACCTTTTTCTTTTCATGTGATAAATGCTCCTATAATAATAATAATAATATTTTGCCTTTTTTATGTAATGAATCCCTCCAACCTTCTTTCATTGAACTCTTTAAACTATTTTCTATTTCTTTGGTACGAGACTAATATGATAACCTTAATCTTAATCTTGCTCGCGCGCATTTGCAACCAATCACGACTCCTGTTAGAAAGGAGTCTAACGACCTTCACTGCCAGTCTAAAAACTGAGAGCGCTGGGTGCTCTCTCTTTTTGTTCTTTGTCTGCTCACCAACAACATGCCATCGTCGCCGCCTGCTTTCACTTATACGCTTTTGAGTTTTTAGAAGTTATATTTTAAGAGAACTGTTGTAATGTCCTGATCAGAAATAATAAAAAGTTGCTAGTATCAAGACTCCTTCAGTATGCCACGACTACAATGTAAAATGTAATAAGCAAGAAAAATCCCCCGCATCCCAGGATATATATACCTTAATTTCGCACGTATAGTCCACACCATCGTATAGTCCGCAGACACGATTTTATATAAAAAAAATTTCAAAAATCGTCAGATAGTCCGCACCACCAGTTAGTACGCGGACTATACGTCCGAAATTACGTTATTTTAATACGGCAATATTAATGTATTTTAGAAACAAAGAACTAAGTATAAATAGAAAAAAGTACTTCCTTACTAATATACCTTCAGAAATAAAAAGCTAAATAAAATAAAAAACAGTGCTTACTAATTAATCATATATTAATTAATCACACATTCTACTACATTAACGAAAACTTTCAAAGTCCGATTCATCGGTATCAGAATTAAACAGTTCTAATATATTTTCGGGAAGAGTGTCCGAAAGTTCATTTTCAGCATCACTATCTTCACTGTCAGTGATTTCCTCGCTTTCACTAACAATCCCGGCTTTTATAAATCCTGATCGGATGGTGGACACTTTAACACTTTTCCAGGATATATCGACACATTCGGCAACTTCAGTGTATGAAGCGCGTCTCATATTTCCTCCTTTTGTACAAGTATGTAAATCTTCCGACATCCAGTTCTCCCAGCAAGAACGTACGTGGGACTTGAAACTTGTTTTTTAAATTTCAACGATTTTAACCGTGAACAACCAGCGTATTATCCGCACTGGTGGATAGTCCGCAGCTTCAAAAATTCGCATTTTAAACACAGATAGTCGCGGACTATACGCATATATATAACACTTCTCTATAGAAACTGAACTAAAAGCTTTAAAAATTCACACTATTTTCAGAGTTACGATCATTTGAAATAATAAAATGTGTTTGTCGTTAAAATTTCCCTTCTCCGATATATTAAAATATGAATAAATCCACTCCTAAATTATACATTTTAAAAAACCTAATTCAGCCTCTGTAGAGAAGAGTCGTAGGTATATACAGGCAAAATATTAGTGTAGAAGCATTTTTCATAAAAGGGGAATGTTTTGAAAACATGACATCCTTTTTTCAATTTTTGCTGAGAAAATTGCATTTAAATATTTTTTAATAACATATTCTTAAAACTTTATATGTATATATGTTCTAATTTGACAGACACTAGATACCAAAAAGTTATCTATTTATACACTTTTTCAAAATCATGGTTTCGAACGTAGCCAATCACCTTAAATAACCGCATGGGTCAAAACAATATTGAAATGAATATTAACTGCTATTATTAATCACTTACTTCTAATTTAATAAAATAATAACGTAAGAATTTTAACATACAGTGAGAAAAAGAAGTTATTAGTAACACTATTTCAACGTAATTTAAAATTAAGAATCACATATAGAATTGGCGTAGCTCTAAAAACAAATGTTAATTTAAACCAAACCATGACTTAATTTGTGAATTATTTATTAAATATAATAATTATAGGTTTCATTAAAGAATGAAACCTAATTTTTTTTCTGGTCTTTGGGAGAAATATTAATAATGAGTGAATGAATTGTTGGGAAAAATGTATATGGACATTTTCATGTAGAAAATATCACATTTCAGTTTTAATCTTACAATCAAGTTGTATTTGTTATTATTTGTTTTGCTTAGTTAATATATTTCTAATACCATTGTGGTTAATTTTTGGGTTTAGTTAGATTATAGACCTCGTGGATAAAGGTAATTGCCCTGTCATAGCTTTTAACATATGTTAATTTTAACCAAACCATAACTTAATTTGAGAATTATTTATTAAATGTATCATCCAGTATTTCGGGTTTGAATTATAAGATTTTAACCATTGTAGAGTTAAAACGCATTTTTTCTGGAGTTAGAGAGAAATCTTGAAAATAAATGATTGAATTGCTGGAGAAAATTTAAATGGATATTTTGATTAGGATGACATTTTTTTCTCATGTTAAAAATAGAACTTTTGAAAATTAATCTTAGTTATATCCTTTTTTTTTTGCTCCTTTATTTGCACAGTTAAGATATTCTTCAAAAATTTGTGATTAAGGTAATCGACTTCCGTAAAATTGTGAATTTTGCCAAAAATTGAAAATTTTTATGATTATATTTTATAGACCATTCTATTAGCTTTATAAAAGTGCCAAATTTATTATTTTCTGTTCACTAGAACAAAAAAAAATACAAGTGTTTTAGTAAAAGCAGATGCCATTACTTTAAGCAAGATGTCGTACTTTAAAACGCGTTTTATTCGTAATGTGTTTTTTTAAATGCTCAAACGCGGCCAGAGCGATTGCTAAAAACGTTTTGAAAACAATTAACTGAAATTTTTTGTGTATGTTCTGTATAAAAAAAGAAGTGTTTTAACATTCAGATTTACCAATCACAGTGTTTTATTACAAAATTTACAGTTTCTTATGTTAATATAATCACTGTTATCTTAAGCAATTTCATATAATAACTAAGATAAAGTGCTCTAGTTTTTGTAAACATTAAAACACCTCTTATCCTGAAGGTCATTTAAAAATGAATAATATAGCAACACATCATAAGCGAAAAACTGAAAATTTGTTCATAAACTTTTGGTACAGAATGGGCCGCGTTTATGTTATTTTTTGTCGACTTTTACCCTTTTTGTCCCATTTTATAGTTTTAATAATTTTTTTTTATCCTCTTAATTTTAGCATATTTTACTTAAAATGTACTAAACAAATCTAAAAACCGCAAAAAAAATTCCCATACCTCCATTTTTTTAAAAAAAAAGTTGTCGCAAATTGTCGGATATCTTAAATTAATGGGTTAATTTAAGTTATAATAGATTTGGTAAAGTGAAAAATATAATATTTCTGTAAATAAATCTATTATTGTTTTATTTCAATACTGAAATGAAAAAGCAAATAAATCATCACTTAAAATTTTTTTTTGTAAATTCGACAATGGGGCTGCAAAAACGAACACATGTTAAAAATATGTTTTATTAAATTATTCTTATACCATAAATGAGTTCAAGGTTCATATTTGTATTCAAAAGCAAAATAAATAAATAAAATTTTTAAGCCGAAATATTTTAATTACTTTTTACAACCTTGAATTCAACATGTACACATTAACTCAAGTAATCTATTTGTTAAACAAACTTCACATTTGACATGTTCTTTTTTTAAAAACTTAATATTAAAAAGAAAAAGAAAGAGCATGAAGATAAAAATTCAAAGTAAATCCAGTAATTTAACCTAAAAAGGAAATTTGATGTCAGTTACTAATATTTTTTTATCTTCATTTAAAATAATAATTAAAAAAAAAAAGATTGAAACCTTTTTCCCCTCCACTTCTATCATCTTTGAATAGTCTAGGGTGGAACATTTCACGTTTTCAGTAGTTTATTATTAGCTGCTCTTTAATTTATTTACTTTGTAGCAAAAACGTTAATTCTGAGAAACCATTTCGCAGTGAAAGTATAAAAAAAATATTTACCTTTCTTTCAAGTTGTTTGCCGTAGATGAGTAGGCAGAAACGGTTGTCAGATCCTTTTGTTTGCCAAGTGCTTTTCGATGGCTTTGCAAACAAATCTACCTCAGAAGCACGCAGGAAGTAAAGCTTGGAAATCTTATTCTTCATCTTAAAATGCTTTACTTTTATGAAAGTACATTTTGTCCTTTGAATATAGAGTAGAATAGAATTATTTTTAAATACCATAACTGTAAAAACTATATATAACATTCTAGTAATAAGTAACGAGTCGTTCTAGGGCACTGGGAGTTCAACAAGAGCTTTATTAATTAAGAATTGAAAAATTAGCATAAAATCATATTTTTATTTTAATCTTATATAATTTCATTTTAATATATTTCAATATGCTAATACTAATTATTTTTTGAAATTCTTTAATTCTCCATTCTAAATTTTTCTTCCATCTTGATTTCTTTTATTTGTTAACCTTCTCTTAATCTTTTCAGAGATTAATTGATTGATGTGCTTTTTATCGTACATGTAGGCATTTGCCTGTTCGCAAAAATAAAGGACCGCATTATTTATTTTTAGGAAAATTTTTCTAAATTTCGATAATCTTGAGGATGACATAATCTGGAAATAATTGCAGAAAATATCTTTAAGTTTATAAGAAAAATTGATTAGAGTGAGAGAATGTTTGATATATTGGTAGCATTTTTGATAGATAAAATATATAAGATAACATTAATTGTGTGATTTCATTGACTAGATAATTTCAATACTTATTAAATTGTGGAAAGCTATTGTAGAATTTATATGTTACATTTTTTAAAAGTGTTCCTTGTATGAATATTTATTTGTTTAAAGTTATATATATATGATTACATAAAACACGTTTAAATATTGCATATAAACACTTGGAATTGCGAATTATTTTACACGATTATTATGTTGTCTGGTTTTATTTAGGAATACAGTATATTTTCTAATCTAATATTGATTAGGTATGATTAGCTATTATATTATTTCGAAAAATAGTTTGTTTGCTTAAAATATTTCAGTATATATTTTATTTTTCACTTAAAATAATTTCATAATTTCCAACTATTTTCAAAGCTTTTTTTGTTCCACATGTTAGTTACTAATATAATACATTTTTCCTTTATAATTAAATTACATTCCGTTTAATGTAATTTTCTAACTAAATCAAACAATGTAATTAAAATTGCTTTTTATGGTTTAATAATTTTATGTAATTCAGAAACCGTAAATCGAATAAAAAAGAACAAAATCATAAAAAAACCATGAAGATCAAATTTTTTAGGCATATAGGTTTTAAATTCAAAATATTTACTATTTTTAGTAACTTCTTCTTTTGGATAGATAATTTTTCAAAACTTGCTTGAGCTGTCTTCATAACTTCTTTAAAAAATCCAAGTACAAAGACACATAAAAAATGCTTAAAGTGCAAATTTTTTTACTATTGATATTTTATAAATTATATAAATGCCCCTAAAGTGGAAATTTTTATTTTCCTTCAAAAGTGCACTCATTCTTGCTGTATAAAGCCACCAAAATTTGAAATTAGCATTCTAGACACATTGGAACCACTTTCTTTTAACTTTCAGTTAAAAATTAATTGATTTTATAAATTTTTATGATATTTATATATTTCAAATAAAATACCTTGGTTTTTTATCACTCTAAATTCCTTTATCAAGGCCATTGGACAGTTTCTTTTTTGTATTATATTTCACTAAATTAATACTAGTGACACAGGAATGCAGGCGAACACGAAACATGTAATATTCTATGATAGTTGATTGGAATAACACGAACACTGAATTTCAAAGAGGCTTGCCTTCATTTCCTAGAATTTGACAAGGTGATATGTCATTGTCTCCTAAAAAGTCGTAAACAAAGTATCAAAATAATGGAGCTTTTATTACATTCCTTCACACTTTGATTCGCACGTATCAGTGGATAGAAAAAACTCGCAGGTTTTTCTTCAGGCGATATCATTTGGGCTTTAAATCAAACCCCGTGATCCGTTAAGTATACCTAGAATGGAATTCACTGGACAAATTTTACGGTAGTTTTGTCAACAGTTATTCTGTCTCTTTAGTTGGTGAAAACTCCTTTCAACATCTACTTGCCTTAAAGATTTACACGTTCAAATGATTGAGTTTTCAGCGTCTATTTGCATTGCTTTTAATATCCAAATGATGTATTATTAAGGCAATTTATACAAGATAAATTTTAAAGCTTACATTGCGAGTTTTCATTATTAAAATAGAATAATATGGAATAATATTTTCAAGTTTCTGTGAAATTTTTATTTTTTCAAAACAGATGATTATGTTAATAGTTTTCATTGTTTTATTTAAAGATAGATTGCAATATAGTGCCCGTTTTTAAAAAAGCTTTTGTCATTTAATAGCGTAAAGTAATACGATGATTTAATTAAAAATTAAAACTCTAGAGATAGAAACAAAGAAAAATACTGTTTTGTGTAATATAAACATTCATTCAAACAAAGTATTAAATATTGCACTAATTAATTGAAAAAAATGAATTCAATTTTTTTCATGTAATTTATTAGGAACGGATGATTCAAAATGTATAAATTTAAAAAAAATACTTTCAATACTCTACGGCAAAACTCATGGATATGTGTTATTTTTATGTAATCTTTCTTACATAGAACTTCAAATATCAAGTGCAACTATAAATCAGTCGAAAAGTATTTTTCTTTCTTTCTCAAGCTTCAATCTTAAACATTTTTTCAAGAAAATTATGAGATGAATTTACATCTTATTCCTATTATACTGAAAAAAAACCCCTAAGAAATGGAAACGAATTGAAATACAAATTAATGCCTAATTCTACTGGAATATCAATACCTGATAATAATTATAACAAACATTTTTTTTAAACTTCGTATTCATTTTGCTATAGTTGGATGTCCAATTTTTATTTAAGTTTGTAAATTATTTAATATTACGTTATTTATATTTTTAGTTTTTAAAGATATATGAATTTTTATCGGTTGATATAATTGCTTTTTTTATGGTTTTTATGTATCAAAGTACTACGTACTTTGGAAAATGTTATCATACTGGCACAAAATATTTGGTGATATTTTACAACGTATAAATTTGACTTCCTATTGTAATTTAGCACTTTTAGATAATAAGATTATCCGTACATAATTTTAGAAATACTAAATCTTGACTTCAAAATTTAAAAGACATTTCAGAAGTACAATACATCTTAAGTTAAATCATTTATCCTGCATATACCTTAAGTTAAAATCATTTATTCTCTGTATATCTTAAATTAAAAATCCTTTGAAAATGGTTTTTCGTATTCCGCTTGCAACCTTATTACATGTGTTTTGATAACAATTTAAAGGGCTGAAGTTTATTGAAATTAATCTTTTTTTGTGTACCTAATCTCATATTATTTTAGAATAATTTCTTAAAACAATATTTATACATACGTAAACATTTGTTACAATTTTATATGTTTTTTCAACTTCAGAAAGCGCTATATTAAATTTTAAGCGAATGATTATCGATGTTATTATTTAGGTCACATATAATAATTAAATATTTTAATTTCTTACGTTGAAAATACGCAATCTTGTGACTACTCAATCTTTCTAATTTAGTGTAATCTTTGGAAGAGTGGATTTAGACTGGTCACTAATAGGCTTAGATGTTTCAAAAGTATTGTATTTACCTTTACTTCAAGCTGAACCTTTGCTCTGGATTGAATTAATCTCGATGACCGTAATTTGAAAATTGAGTGTGTTTATTCAATGAATAGATTCATTAATTTTAATCAGATTAGGTATGCTTTGAAAATTGTTGAATGAAGAAGAGTAAATTGCAGTAATCCTTTAACTAATCCCTTTAATAACATCCTGTATATACACAGATTAACTAAAGCATGTTGCCTGGAGGCCGTCTTATTTTCTGTTATTATAGTATATAACATTTGTATTTTTAAGGCGATAATTAGTTTTAATGAATGGAGTACTGTTATGGCAGTGTTTATCTTTACTATAGAATTAGAGCTCAAGTATTTCAATACAATGGATATGAATTGTATTCTATATTCTTTTTATATAATATTTTTATATTATTCAACTGTTAAAATAGTGTTAATCTCTCACAATAAGAGCACTTTATGTTGAATAGTTATATAAATATTATTTTAAGTTTACATTAAGTAAGTAAATGTGTAAGAACATTTCGTTTTCAAGATTACTATTTTTTACACTAAAACAGTTTAAAGTTACAAGATTGTTACATTTATATGTTTCCACACTTTTACATTAAAGCCTTATAATATTGAAATATTAATATATTAATATATTTTCACATTGTTACATCACCAACTTTGTTTATTGTTACCCTATAACTTTTCTAAATGATTACATTATTATGTACCTGCATTTTTACTCATTTGTAAATCACATTACACTTTTGAACTACTTTTTTTAAAAATTCAGTTCGTTTCTTCCTCGATTATGCGTGAGAAGCTTCTAAAACTGCTTCTAACTCTAATTTGTATCACATTATCATCCGGGCTCTCTTCATTTGTTTAACTTTAATGTTCCAATAAGATAGTAGCCACGGTAGCCTAGTGGTCAAGATAATGGACTCGTGGCCGGTGTGTCAAGAGTTCGAACTTAGTACCACTGAAGACCCACCGTGTAGGGGAGTAAGGCACGTTAAATCTGTTGAGATCTCAAACGTCTTCCCATTGGTGTGGTAGTAATGAGGGGGTGGGGGAGTGCCAGCTCAGGTGACATCCTCGTTGCCTGACCATGGTTCAAAAATACGAGGTCCGTCGCCAAAAGCTCTCGAGTAGCTGAACGGTGCTCCGTTAATATTCATTAATTCAATAAGATCGGGTGATTGAATTAAACATTCTCATACTAGAAGATAACTTTGATATTTCAAAAACATTTGTAAATATATTTTGAATGCCCAAAAATGACTTATTTATAACCCTTGTATTTACGAATTTCATTAAATAAGTTTCTGAATTAAATAAATACGAGGAAATCCATATTCGGTGAAAAACAGAAATTATGTGAAGTTATATATATCATGTAAAAACAAGACAACTAAAAGCAAGCAGAAAAATTCTAAACATGCATTTAAAGTTACATTATTAATTTTGACTAATCACGCTGAAGCTCTGTTCTGTAACAAGAACGCGAATGCCCCAGTCATTCCGCACATAATTCTGACGCAGTAACGTCAGAAATAGCAAAATGAATATGTGGGGAAACCAATTTGCAATCAATATATGTGTTCACTAGAAGCATGATACGGTTTGTAAGTCAAAGAAAATGTAATGTGTTCACTTAAAATACATGAGCAATAAACTGAGCGTAACTTAAGTTTAAAATAGACTACAACAATATTCCCTTCATTACAATTAGGGATATTCACACCAATCAGATTCCCTGTCGGTATCTAATTTTGAGAATTGTGGTTATTCAGTCGGCGTATTCCTAAAAAACGGTACGATTTAGTTGGATGCCTAACAATATTGTAAAGTCAAAACTTTGGAAAGAGAATTTTCGAAGCAACAGCACGTCGTGATATCCTCTAGTGCAACTGTACATTCTATAAAGCCAGACGAGAACCATTTCTCATAGCACTTCACTGACTCATATGATTCAAGTGTCACCTCAGGTAAACATCACATTTGAAAAGTATACTGTGAATGGTTGAATCCGTATACGCGATTTCATAAAAACATGTTATCCAAAAAAGGTTATTAAGAAAAATGATAAAGTAATCGATTTATATAATTGCAAAGGAACATTTGGACCACGCATATCTATGATAATGTGAGTATAAATAGAAGTGTGACTTTGAAAAGCTGCATTTTTTAGTAATGCATGATAGACTGTTAACTATGTTTGCTTAAGTTAATCCATACCTATCTATGCATGAATTTTCTTCAGGAAGTTAAACCTTTCCTATCAAGAAAATGCTACTAATAAAGTGATTGTATAGTATACGTGTGTTTCCTGTTTTGTAGGAGTCACGCGCAACTGCGGATTTCTACAGTTGAAATATCTGGAGAATTCTCAGGAAGACGATAGTTTTATGTTGTCTACATAATACACAGTAATTAAAAGATTATCTGTGACGGGTGTGGGAAAAACCTTCACTTAAGACCGTTGAGTCGATTAGTTGTTTAAATAAGCGTCTAATGTCTTACTTTAAATTTCGTTTTTCAATTATCTGCCATAAAGAAGAAGTAACCTTTTTTTTTAATCAAACTAAAAAAAAAACATTTTAAAAAATTTTGCTGTTTGGGAAAATATAATTGCATATTATTTATCATAATAGATATCTATTATGTTGCGAAGTAGCACAAATACTCTTAAAGAGTATTACATGTAAACTATATTTCTTTGCTCCTCTTTGGGTTCTAATAATTTTAAGTTTAACCTTTTCATATTTCTTAAGGGAGCAAAACTCAATAGAAATTAGAATTGTATATTTAAAGAAGTAATTTTATATGAAATGATGGAATTGAAATTTATATAGTTAAATCAAAAATAAAATTTAGTTTGTGATTCAGCATTATCATTTAATGTAAAAAACTATAAATATTTAAGATATTTAAATTAAATGTTATCATAGCAATATAATTAAATGACGATTCATTTGACAGCCATTGTTGGCTTCTTAACATGTGTGTGTTTGGCTTTTGTGTTTCCTTTTATCTTTATAAGCTTAAGGACTTGAGAAAGGTAAAATTGGCTAATGCTTCATTTTGGCTAAAAGCGTATTTATGAATTATGGCTATTTATTTAAGTTATTTTGGTCGCAATTGTTTACTCATACTCCAAAATAGTTTTTATTAACCTGTAGATTCTGATAGAGATTGTTGCCAAACACTTGATATCAATAAAACTGCAAAAAATAAATAAAATACATATTATATTCTATAAAAGATTAGAATAAATTTATGTATATATATATATTCTATCTATTGGTGGCCACTGTAGCCTTTTGGTCATGGTCCCAAACTCGTGGCTGGAGAGTCCGGTTTCGAGTCCAGGAGACACTGAAATGTAGAGAGGGCTGTCGAGCTCAAATTCCTCTCGTTGGCTTTCTGTGGTAGTTTGGAGAGGTGAACTACAGCTCAGGTGTCAGCCATGTCACTTGACCGAAGGCCGAAATTCCTATCACCAATAGCTCTCGTGTTGCTTTTTAATCCGTCGTTAATACAATTCTCATTCACTCGTTCAATATCTGTCTCTCTGTGTGTGTGTGTATATTTAAAAATAGTTTTTCAATGATAATGTTATAAATAATAATAACTTATTGTTGGATGTAAAACTGCACAGATATAGTTATTACAGATCTATAACAACTATATATGCACACAGATATAGTTATACAGATATAGTTATTTACATCCTTTTTTAACTAATTTGATTGACTCCTTTTAAATAATTTTCTGTACAACTGCTTTAAATTTTACATACAGTAACTTAAATTGATGCATATTTTAAAATGCATTTATTTGAATAAATGATGTGTGACCGATCTATACGCGTCTATAACTAACCTATTGGGGATATTTCTGAGGCAATAATATTACAAACCAACTTTCACCGAAGCAAGGAAATGTGATTATGCAAATTAATTATATTATATAAATTCTATATTCGCGAGTTTTAGGAGTTAGTTGGTGAGTGAAGGATCGTGAAATTATTGAGTGAAAATCGGAGTTTATCAATTGAAGAAGTCTAAGAGTATCACTCGAAGGTGATTAAATCCAGATAAGGATCGTATTCAAGGCCTCGACTGGAGGACTCAACTTCATAAAAGTACAGATATCGTGATCCTTGTTTAAGTAGAAGTTTAACTAATTAGTGCGTGACGTAGATTATATTGAGCTTGTATAGGTTATCGTGGAATCAGTTGTGGGTCCGTATTATTATCCCCAGGCTAACAAGTCTCACCTCCACACTCTGCTATCTGATCAGTTATCTTAATTAGATTATTTCTGTGCCTGCTTGATATTTTGGTAACAATAAAATAATTAGAGTGAATCATGTCTACTGATTATTTAGTTCCTCCCACAGACCTAGCCGGGTCAGAGGGTAGACAAGGGGAATCAGAGGGAAGCTGGAACCGACAGGCATTACAGATGTATATAATAAATTGCTATTTTTTAAAAAATTAGATTTTATATAAAATTAACTATTGAAAAAAAATCGTTGAATCTAGTTTCTCATACATGTCTGTCCTTGATTTTTTGTATTAAAAGTCCATGAAATGATTAACCAACAGTACTTTAATAAAAAAAAAGCTAAATGTTTCATTACAATCAAGTATTCTGCTTTTAGATAAAAATAGAAGGTCACGTCAAACAAAGTGAAAGACATTGAAAAGAAAAAAGTTAATTTTTTTTATCATCTCACGATTAGGATGAAATGATTCTTGAAATTGTTTCGTGGAGTAATCTCAGTCTAGAATTAAGACATTTTAACCTTGAAATTAAACACTAGTTTATTTCGAAGATAAAACGTGTTTCAATGGTAATTTTTTTGGAATTATCTTGTTGTGGATCAGTAATCTAGTGATTTACACAGAAAAAAATTAAATACATGGCTGGCTAGCTAATTTAACTTTTCGACTAAAAGTGCAACTGCATTTTATTAAATGAAGTAATTCCCCAGATTTTTTTACACTGAAAGTGTGTGTTAAGACATGTTCAGTTCAAAATTGAATCCTTACGAAGCGTACAATGGGTATGAGGGAAACCATACCATTATCATTTAATTGTCAGTGTATGATACTTAATCACAGTAGTTTTAACTCAGCTTGTTCATGTTTTGCACTTTAAAGTAAACCTAGCCTAAAACTTACCCATGGTGTAAGCATTAATAGTTATTCTAAAGAGAAATCTATTTTTGGAGAAATTTTTAAGGAAAGTAAAATTTATGAATCTCTTTCATGCCTCAATTTTTAGGTAAGAGAGTTCAGCGAGTGAGAGTAAGATTAACGTCACACTATAAATCTGCAAGAGGGCTATTGATGATTGACCTCGTAATTTTGAACCTTGACCAAGTGTCGAGGATGATACCTGTGTGTGTGTGTGTGAGAACTGACATCCCCTCTCCTAACTTTCACACCACACCAATGAAAGGAAGTTTGAGTCATGACAGATTTAACGCACATCGACCCCCTCAAAACAGAGGGTCTTCAGCTCACTAGGCTTGAACTCATGACACTTCAGCTACGAATCCCTGACCCCGATCTCTAGCCATAACTTCCTATTGAGATATGTATAAGTCCGCAAGAATTTTTAAAAATTACAACAGCTTGAAAGAGCCATTTCTTTATCAGGAACCATCAGGAAATGATAAACAGGTTAAAAAAATGCAGGAATAAGTAAAAGTACAAAGGGATCGCACTGTTGTAAATTAAATGTTAAATAAATAGATGGCGCTGCAAGTTATCTGAGTGATATACTTTGTACAGTTGGTAGAGTTGTGTACTGTTCTTAGTGCTGTAAACATGTTTTCTATATATGTGTGTCGTCCAATAAATCAAAATGTCTAAAAGAATGGACTAAATCTTTGGAAATGATATAAAATATATTGGATATAAGCGTCTATCTGTCCCATGGAATTAAGGAATTACGAAATATTACACCCACATTTGTAGGTTGAAAAATATCTTTTAAGTTTTCAGATGAACCATAAATAAAAAGCAGTGTTCAAGTGTGCTGCGTAACGTTGTTTGACCGACGTAACTGATCGATTTGAAGTCAATATGCCTGACCAAAGACGCAGAGTATCATATGAGCAGCAAGTCTTAAAAAAAGGTTTCATGAACGGGCACCATGGGGTGGGCTTTTGAATCGTGAAGTTTCAACTGTCAAGGGTCGTAATACCGTGACAATGATGCGAGTTTGGAAGAAATGAATTATGGAGCATCGGGTAAGTTGAAATTCCGTCAGTGAGTCTTGCAATATTATGTCACTACTAAACGATACACACATTTCATCTGTTTGGCAGTAAAAAACCATACATCATCATGTCATACCCGGATAGAACATTAGCACATGTCTAGAAGTGAGTTATTGTCTGTCTCCGCTGATCTGTTGCACAATGGGCTATGTCAGGGTCGGACAATTGTTTTGGTTCCAAAGTCACATTGTAGAAGTGGAGGATATCAGTGTGCTAAACCTTTTTTAAAATTGTTTTATTCATTAGTTAACGTTGCATCTGGAAAGTAGAAATTTTACATTGAAATCCATAAAAATTCAATTAAAAAAAGTGCCAGTTTTATTTCATTTGTTTACTGTGCTAGTTTCACATCATCTACAGCTGCAACCAGGTTTTTAATACCAGTGTAATATACTGTATCATATTTTGCGACAATTTTTTTTGAAATCGGAGTGAAATAGCTTATTGAATTTCTCCCCACAGCCTGAACATTAAAATCAACCGACTTTCATTTGTATTTACTCTCGTTGATCATCATGAAAAAAAACTTTGCTCAGAAGTATACTATGTAGGTACAAATATAACGAACACTTTCCCAGCAAATATCTTTATGCATGGAAATTTTTTCGCAAACCAATGTATGTAAAATCAATTAATGTCATAGCATTTCACATTTTCTGGTATAAGAGAGCAAATTGGATTTAGGTTAAATTTTCTTAAAATTCTTAAATCGTCTTGTGACCTCGTCATCTCAACTCTGCGGATGATATCTATTCTTAGCAGAAACATTTTCAGGTACTTTCTCTGTTTTCCTAATAAAGGGAAATAAATGACAATAACCTTCTTCATTTACTTGCCTTGTCAGTAGATCTAGTTTTATTTTGATTGATTTTTTATAATTCCACATTTCATTAGCGTACAACTCCTTTCCATGTAATGTCTCATTTAGTTCAGTAAATTTCTCAAGTATATCAATGACAAAATTTGTCACAAATATATATATATATATATCCATTCCTAATATCCTATTCTTGAAATAGAATCTTGAGATAGCTTCTTTGGGTAAAAAAAAGAGAACTGTGCAATGTACCCTATCCCAATTCTGCAATTCAGCCATCACTTTGCCCAGGTGACACCACCTCACTTGTTGCGGGAAATTACGGTGCCACCATATTCTTAAGAAAATATTCGAACTGTTTTTGCTCTGATTGCGTTCACCACACGAACAATAGGATCAACCACTTGCTTCAGGTCCAGTTCAGATTTGTAAATGCTCTCTTGATTCAAAGTGCAATGAAAAGACAAGACATCACTGTTAAAAACTTAATCATACATTTACATTTTCCTCTGGACTAAAACTCATCATAGCTATACTTTTTCTATTTGACCTAACTGCTGTAATGCTCGCCATTTTTGTTCTAGAAAAAACCTTTTTTCCACACAATTCTTAGCACATAAACAAGTCTTAATCAGTGGTTCTATCTTTCATTGATTCTAGGATAACTAATTCCTCTGTGATTACAGAATTTTCATTAATTCTCGGGAAAAAGTTGACCCCGGTAGCCTAGTGGTTATAATCATGAGCTCGTGGATGGAGTGTCCCGGGTTCGATTCCTAGGGTCACTGAAGATCCACCGTGTAGAACGAGTGGATAAAAGTTAAATCTGTTTGGGCCCAATTTCCTCTCTTAGGTATGGTAGTTCAGAGAGAGAGTGCGCCATCTCTGGTCGTAATGCCGGACGGTTCCTGATTCCATCTGAAACCCCTTGTCTACCCGAAGACCCGTCTAGGTGTGTAGAGGAAACTGAATAATCAACAGACATGATTTCACACTAATTATTTTATTGTTTCGAAAATATCAATCAGACACAATAACAATCTAATTAAGATAAATAATCAAATCAAAAGATCGCGGAGGTAAGATTCACTAACACGGGGATAATATTACGGACCCTCAAATGAATTTACGATAGCTTACATACTCTCAATATAAACTACGTCACACACTAATAAGCTAACTTCTGATTAAACAAGGCTCATGATACATGTACTTTTATGAAGCGGATCCTACACTTGAATCTTGCAGGAGATCTTTATCTGGATTTAATCCTGTCGTTGGATCCCCTCTCCGTAATCCTTTTTCATGGACAAACTCCAAAATCTCTTAATAATTCCACGATCCTTCAATCTTCAACTAACAAATTAACTCGCCAACTCTTCAAATTCAAGAAAACAGAATTTATACACTCAAGAGCCAAAACATTATGACATTTACTACATTTTGCAATGAACTCGCCTAAGTGACGTGGAATGCACATGATCAGGTGTAAGTAGTATTTGACTGCTGCTGGAGAGTCTACAGAATCATTCTTTCATTTACTTCTGTGTGTGATGAAAAAAGCAGCGGATCTAATCGACTTTGATAGAGAGCAGATTAAAATGGCTCGAAGGCTCGGAACAAGTATTTCCGAAACTGCACGACTCGTGGTTTGTACGCGATCTACAATTGTTAGTACTTTGGAAAAGTGGATGAATGACGGTAAAACCAGCAGTAGACGAAATGGTGTTGGACGTCCTTCATGTTCCCGTGGTTCCAGGAACATGAAGCTGAATTCCAGTTAATGTCCTGGCCACCTAACTCACCGGATCTCAATCCGATAGAACACATTTGGGATGTCATGGGATGGCAGTTCAGAGTTCAAAGACCACCAATTTGCGTGACCGTTGCTTAAACATCTGGTACAATCTGTCTCCGGCCATTTACCAAGGACTTGTGGCATCCATGCCAAGGCGGGTTGAAGCTGTGTTGCGCGCCAAAGGTGGGCCAACTCGTTATTGACAGGTGGTTATAATGTTTTGGCTCTTGAGTGTATAATATACTTCATTTGCATAATCACGCTTTCTTACTTGGCGAAAGTTGGTTGAAATAAATATTTTTCTAAAAGTGTCATGAAGGGATTAGTAGAACCGTGTATAGATCTGTCCCAAGGTGTCGTTCTCGTCACTTGACCGAGGTTCCAAATTTCAAAATCCGCTGCAATTAGCCATCGTGTTGATTTATAGTGTAACGTTAATATAACTCTTTCTGATACGGATAGAGATAGATAATAGTGCAGTGTCTTCACTATCAGTGCTCTCATCCAATGTCAAAGTAAACAAAACAAATGTTTTGCTCGAAGTCTTCAACTGTTCTTCGAGTTTGTCACTGATTGGGTCAATGTACCGCAATATGGTCCTTTTTGACAAATGATTGCTTTCAAATTTGTTTCTTACATTCCCCTTGCACACGTTGTTATGCACTGCTTAATAAATTTGCCATTCGAAATAGGCTTGTTGAGCTTAGCAAGATTGTAGACTATCATGAAACTTGCTTCAATAACACTATTTTAAAGTGTTGGCTGCCTTGTAAATAATGTTTGTTAATATGCTGATACGATACGAGGCCATAGCAAATACCAGCTTCATCTCTGCTCGTGGCGGCCTCACAAAATATTGATTTTTGGCATTAAGTATTATTGTTGATCTCTTTTTATTTGAAAATAGTAAAATGAGTCAATTTGTTATAAAAATGATAGGGGTAATTTTTTAAATCAACGTTTTTAATCAAACATTTTTCACACATTCCAATACTGTAACAATACCGAAGGATATATTTTAATGTTCTACTTAAATATAAGTAACATGTATCAGTATTTTTCAGATAACTTTTTTAAAAAGAACTGCCCAACAATGAAGCATTAAAAGTAATTTAATGTGAAATTTTTTTCTGTCCTTAATTTTAAGATAAAACACGCAAAGAAGAAGAAAAAAACGTTAAATAAAAAAAATCGAATTTTTATGTTCTTTCAAATGCAATTGATATCAACAAAACATACCATTGCAATTTCCAGAATTTCCTCAAATACTGATTCTGAACCTTCTTATACATTTTGTTATCCTTTTCCGGAATAACATTATTCCACCCAATTCAAGGACGAAAAATACGTTGATTAATATCATAAATAAACTATTAAAATTGTTTGTAATTTAAAAGTCTTATTGAATTCTTTATAATTATTAAGATATTTGTCAAAGAGACATTTTTCAATTTCTTTGTGTATTGGGTTTTAGTCCAACCACCCAGTAGTAGCGAAGCAGCATAGCAATTCGGTATTATTTAGTTTGCACGTAGTCGTGAAAAATATGCAGCAACATGCGAAACCTTATCATTAAAAAGAGTATTAATGATAAACAATCTTTTTATGTATACACTATTTAATGATAAAACTATAGTAAAATTAATACAAAATTAAAAATCTCCATTTTTGTATGTTAATTAAATATTTAATCATCATTCTACATTCTTCACCAGTTTAGAAAAAAAAGAAAACATTTATTTTCAGTTTCCTTTAACGTTTACTTTTTATCTGTTTCTGGAAGCCATTTCTAGGACAATTTCAGCCCATCCAAATGAAGGACAAATTATTCATTAGTAGACGGAGTAATTTGAGTGCCTTAATTAGTTTAGTATATTAAATAATTTTAGATTTTTATTGTAATTATAGAAATATTTCAATGTTTTTTGTAATAATTTTCTGTAATGAATGTTACCTCCTAGTTTCAACTTAAGGGAAAGTCAAACGATTTTCACAATAATGTCTGAAAAGTTATTCCAAAAAATAAAGAATATTGGAATCACATTTATATATCATTTTATTGACAAAAATAGCAGTAAATAATGGTAGAATGTTATTAGCTTCGAAGTTTTGTGGGAGAGAAGGAAACAGGGAAAGAGAGTAATCAATAATTACATTGATTTTTTTTTCTTCCTCTTCTCATTGTTTCCTACTTATTTGTTTTACTTCTCCTCTTTTCGAACTAAAAAAACAAGAGTTTTCTGTTTCACTGATAAAAATATAAGGAAAACAATTTAATTTTAGAACTTATTCTGCTTCCACCCAACATTTCCCATTCTGTAATGACATTTTATAACAAGGCTTCAAAGTATTTTTGATCGGATAGATAGATTTGAATTTTTTTTTCATTCTAGGTAACATGATATTGGCCATTTTATCCATTGTCGTAGAAAATGATTACATATGTTATGCAATGAAATTCGAGAGTTTTGATTACAATGGTTAAGTACTGACGCTTACCCTAATTTCTGAAGGGAAAATATACTTCCACAGTAATTCAAAAGCGTGTCATTATGCTGGTTTGTCAATGTAATGTTTCCTTTTCTTTTATTATTTAAATTTCTGTTGGGATACGTGATTAGAATCAATTTCAAAGATTTTGTGTCACAGATGAAGCAAGTATTTCGAGCTCAGGTTCAACCTTACAGATGACCTTTCCACCTCTTTTAACCTTATCTACAGCGAGTGATCCAATTCGGAATTGTATTCAGCTGATATATTTGAAACGTATGATTATATGATAATGAAGCAACTTCAGGACAATGTTAGTACAAGTGTTATTAATTCCTTGTTTTTATAAGGATTTACATATTTTTTGAAAAAAAAGGCTTACGTTATTTGATGTGAAAACTTAAAATGATTACCGACATCAATTATGTTTGTTTTACTGAACATCCGTTACGTAATGAGAAAAACATGTTTTATCAGCTTTTTCTTAGTACAAACATGCTATTTGTTGGAGTACTTAATTTTTGTTTATATATATATATATATATATATTCTTATATATTTATAAAACTGTGTAATGTAATTAATTTTTATATGACATTTTCAAAAGCCCGTATCTGTAATATGAATCGAGAATAAACTGCCCATCACAATTAATAGGATCATAAAAGCAAAGATGATTTGTAATTATTTTTTATCAAGCAAAGACCCAACGTAATTAATTTTACTGGATTTCCTTGAAATTTTTCTATTTTACTAATAATGTTAGGTTTTTAAATTATTTTTACTGCCTTTTGCTCCTACGTCAAACTGGTAAATTTTAATTAAATTTTGGTGGGGTACGCTTAAAATTGACGATAATTTTTTTTCTTTAAACTTTTTTTAACGAAGGCAAGAATTAAATTATTAGTTATAAAAGTCTCAATAATGATATTCAAAAAATAATTAAAAATAAGCTGTATGCATAGTTTATTATATTTTTTTCTTTCCCCATTCTATCTCTCTTTTTCTATTCTTTCTCATTCTCTCTTCCCCACAAACCTATACTAGTTCATCTGGCGATCCATCCCTCTGGAAAGGAATATAAGTAAAAGAAATCTCAATTATTTTTGAACTCTATAATTAAAATCTTTTACATTCAGAAACGTACAAAGTTCAATCTTACAAACTGTTGCAAACTTTAAGAAAAACACATTTGGGATATTTTCTTGGCATACTAATTGAACATCTCTGATACGGAATAATTAATAATAGTTATTTGTGCTAATTTTGTTCTTATCTTTTTTGTTCAGATCTTTTTAAGTTAATTAGAATTTTTTCCAATAATCCCAGTTTTCTGGTTAACAATTATTTGAAATACCACTAAACTGCTCTTGGGCGTTCTCTAGACATCTAAAATATTATACTTGATGTAGATATATGATGGTTTCTCCCTTTCTAGTAAATGATGTCATTGTAAGAACATTGTAGCAATTTGGCTGTAGCAGGATCAATTATTGGTTGGGTTTCTCTAATTATTGGGGTGGAATAATGTACAATTTTTTTCGCGTGTAATTTATCCCTATCTCATAAATTATATCTTAAAAGAAACAAGAAAATAATTATTCATTTAGATCCAGAGTATCAATGAATCTATGTAAGTTTGTTTTTATGTTTTTATAATAATCTTTTCTCATTGTGGTTGAAGAATCATATTTTACTACTGATAATAATTATTATATAATTAAGTTTTATTTTTATTTTTACCATTGAATCCCTTACAGAAGATTGTTGAAATGTATTTTCCACATAACGAGAAAAAAATTTGTTCATAAAGCTATTTAAAGAATGTTAGGTTTTATTTTACTATACTTTCCCCCCTGACTGTTTTAAATTTTGCAACTATTATTTATTTTACTGGATATTATAATCTATTACTTACCAAACAAATTAAGCCAATAAAATGTTTGAATTCCGTTTTTTCTCATTATATTTCGTAAATTATATCATAAATATTAACTCTCCAAACATGGATATCGAATTTAACGAAACGTAACATTTCGTTACCATGATTTTATACAATAAATAAATAAATTTGCCGTGTCTCGAGAGTCAATGCAAAGCAGACGGCGTACACATAACATTATCATAGTGCTTCTCAAACTTTCAACACTTCGATCCAATATTCAATCATACTTTTCATTGCCCCCATCCCTCCATACAATAACAATGTTTAAATTCAATAATACTATACTTTGACGCTGAACCTTCAAAACGACTTTAATCTGTTAAGTGCCCCGGCGTATATAAACGTCTCTCTCAACCAGTGCGTTAATTGTTCTGGCGTATATATACGTCTTTCTGAAGTCGATCTTTTCTGTAAACTGTGATCTATAAAATTATTCCGAAGGCTATGGAATTCAATAAAATGTCAATGACAGTGTTCACGAAGGATTTATTTCTTTCAGTTTCAGAATATTTGCTTATCTATTCCTTTTCCAACCCCCTCCTCCTTAATGCACTCATACGTTCGCCTATGTGTTAAACGGTGGCATTGG